>WWET01000969.1:437347-452393 GCA_011038615.1 Limnodynastes dumerilii
AATTGTAAGTATTTCTGGTGGGACAGAAATCGGTTTGTAATGGTAACCAGGCTGTTGAACAAGTTGGTATTTGGAACAATTGTAAATATATCTTTAACATTCAATGTACTGTATGTATTGTTTTATAATTCAATAAAGTGATACAAATATGTTTTTGAATATTGGAGCAAAGCGTGACTTGTAATTTGTTTTATTTACATAATGAGGGTGAGAGAGAGCGTTTGTTTTACATAGCTTTAAAATTATGCTAAATACTCACAATGAATGCATGTTTAGTTTTCCCTTTTTTTTTTTTAACACATTATTTGTGATTGAGATTATATATGATGGAATCAGCAGATTTGATTGGTATATTAATTGTACAGTTTAATATTTACCCTACTGAGACCATAATTGTTTGTATTATATTTTGGATGTATTTTGTTTTGTTCCATTTTTAACATCAAACTACAAAGTAACCATACAAAGAAAGAAATAAAGAATTTTGTAACAAATTAATGTGAAGAATGGTCTGACAAAATTCGTTATTCTTTTAATTTTAAGTCAGAGGAATAAGAAGGTGGGTAGGATGGCATGGCACATCATAGAAGAGAAGGGGTAGAGGTTAAGGTAAGACTCAGGTGGAAATGCTTTTTAAAAAAATAAATAAATAGGCGATGCCAGACTGCAACGTCCCCTAATGCAAGATTGTAACTGACTAAGCCAAAGACTTCTAGACATTGGAGAAGAATCTTGGGAATTTTTTAAAGCACTAATTAAATACTCTAATTTGGTGGATGTACCACACTGGTGATTATGGTTTGGATAGAGTAAGCATATGGCTATCCTTCAACATCTTACAGGTGTCTGCAAAAGTTATACAGCAGATAATAGTGGGTTGGTGGCTTAACATTCAAATGCGAAAAGGTAAAATTTTGGATATGTAAGTTATTTTTCTAGAACTGAGGAGTCTACCGATCTATTTCCAAAAATGTTTAAGTGAGCCTTCTGTGTTGCATGGAGATATCCTGTTAGGTCTGTGAATGTGCACTCCAGATTAGGTTACATGCTTTTAACTAAACACCCTTGTGTGTGCATTCTTAACACTTGTACACATTTGACCTTTTTATTGAGCCAATATCTTGTGAGATAAAGGGCATGCAGCATTATAGAACAGGCTGCTTGGAACAAGAAACCATTCTCTTTTTAGTATCATTTTCAGGCAGTATATATATCTGAGTGTAAATAATACCCCTTTCACACTGAACACCCGGGTCTCTTCCTGGATAATGAACACGGCATATAACAGTGTTACATCTGTTCAGACTGCAGCTACAACCCGGGTATAACCTGGTTTGTAGCCTTTCACACAGAACCCATGTCTACAGAGGCAGACAGTGCTCTCCATCCCCAAATTCACATTTTTAATGGAACCCAGGTTCCCCCTTTCACATCAAAGCACATTAGGCAATAACTGGGAAAATTCTGGTATTGACCACAGTCACGGACCCAGGGCAACAGGGTTGACCTTTTCACACCAACACCCAACCTGGGTTATTCCTGGGTCGATAGCTTGGTGTGAAAGGGGTACAAGTGTGCTGGAAATGGTATCATTGACTTTCTCTGGCACACACTGCTTGAATCTTCTGAGGCTTGTGAAATGGCATATGTTCTAGAAGACACTATTGATAGTGTAAAACTTCTACAGTGTACTTCAGAAGCAGATGACAGAAGCCCTCATAAGCAGAACAAGTCACCTGCACTCATCTAAGAACACACTTAAAGTGTACCAGCCCGTGCACTTCGCATTACAAATCAGTACACTGCTATTTATTACCTAGGCAAAAAGTACACTCATTTGCTTCCTGCCTCATGTTATAGCTCTACACCTCCAAATATTCTTTACTCTTCTCTATCCAAGCTCCACAAAGCCACCTCTGCATTGCTATCAAATAGTAAATATGGGTTAAGGGGCTCACTAACACATAGTTGCATTTGTTTATCCAGCAGTCCAGTAAACATGGGTTTTGTCTTCTGTAACTAACCATTGGGAATACCTTAGTTTAAGGATGCAACTTGGATATCCAGCTGCCTTCTAATCTAGAAGCATGTGTAGACCTTGGGGAAAATAAACATGTCTGGAACTGCTAGCATTAGGATTAGCTTCATGTTTGCATGTGTGATTCTCATTATTTTATTACATTAATTTAAATTGTTAATATTATTTCACCTTATTCTACCCTAAACTAAAAATATTTTGTTTGGGGTTAAATACATTGGAATTATCCATTAACCACCAAAAGAGTTATCTTAAATTGCATCCATTAAACCATTGCCTTAATGAAGCATATTTTATGGCATCACTGGGCATACAGACTCCACTTCTGATATACAAAACAAGTACATTAGTGCACTAGATATTTTTTTTATTAAGTATACACTGTTTTATGGTTGCACAAAGATTTATTATGACTTAATATTAATGTTTAACTTAAGAGGTCTGCACGGACACCAAAACCAGGACCTTTGGGAGGTTCCGTTAAAGAGGTTAGTCCTCCAGCAGGTTCACATGAGAAACGGCCGTTCCTGAAAGTAAATGAAGTTTACACATTATAATTAATAGCATGATAAGCAATAAGTATAGAAAAGTGTCAAATGCTTAATTTTAAAAAATATCCTAAGGCCCTGTGTTTTAGACAGGTTAGCATTTCATTTATCACGATTAAGCATGTTCACAATCATCACCATTCCTAAAACCCACTGCAGTGTTGTCTTAATAAGGTGTTTTAATTGTATTCTTAAGTGATTATGGCGCAGCATACAAACTTCTGCTTCGTTCATTTAAAATGCATGTCGATGATATAAAGATGATGCAAAAGGCTCTGCATAAGGGTAGAAATATACTGATTTAGGTTTTTTTTTATTTTAAATAAATAAATAAATAATGCTCATTCTAAGGACAAATCTTCATCTGCCACAGAATCCGTAATTAGTAACATTTCTTTATTTTGTACCTCCTCTCCAAAAATATGGTGTTATTGGTAGGTAATGTTTCCCTGATAACAACATAACTGACGTATCTTTAAAACAGGCTCCTATTAAAAAATGTTCCAATTACTCAATTGCATACCTAACATTGTAACCAATGTATGTGCAAGACCAATAAAGCAGCTGTGTAGAAAATAGTTATTTGTAAAATTTGACTTTTTTTTTTTTAAAGCAAACTACACTTTTGGTTGTGGACAATGGGGCTGATTCAGAGTTTGGGTTCAAGTGTAAATCAGGTGCAAGTGTACAGCTCAGCTATACCATTTTGCAAAGTAAGGGGTGCTAATTAATCTTAAATCTTTTGCATGCAAGGAAAATACATTACTTTTGCATAAAAAAACTTACTTACTGCATAGCTTTGTTTCATTTTATAAAATAAAGTTGAGCTAAGAAATTTCACCTCGTATATAATTTTGTTTTAACAATTTAAATGTGCCTCCCCTTGTTCAACATGGTATTGCTCAGGTCTACACTTGCACCTAAAAAAAAAGGCATAAGTGCATCTCTGAATCAGCCCCAATGCCTTTAAGCAATATGCATCCCTAGCATCTATAGACCTGTGGTAAAATGACTTAATGTGTCCAGAGGCTAGATATGAAACAGCCACAATACAAAGGAAAATTTGTTTTCACACAACTAACTTAGAAAGGCATGTAATGTAGAAAAGTGTTACCTTGGCCCAGGATTAGGAGTTTTGCCAGCCTTCAAGTCATCAATTATATTTTCAATATCCTTTGCCACAAGATCCTCCTGAAAGATAATTATTATTGTTAGACAGTGCCACAGCATTGCTCAGACTTACAGGAGATTTCAATTTTCCAGTACGTGTGGATCATGGTTGTACCGACTGTTGATCCGCACATGTGTGTTAAGACTGCCTTATGGCAGCGTATCTGCCATAACGTCCACATGAGAGACTGGAGTAACGGGGAGTTAACCCCCCTCTTCTGTCCAGACTTTAAGACCCCCGCATGTACGGAACGCTTGTGGGGGTCTGGATTCGGGCCACCATCTCTAATGTATTTTTCACCACGAAGTGGCAGATTCAATTGAGCCACATTGTGCTTATCTACATCACCGATTTTATCTTGCATCTTAGAGGTGCAAAATAAAATATATGATGTTCAGATACCGTAATAGACAGAAGCAGGCGCACTTCACACTTGGGCTGAGTTAGAGTTTGGGAGTGAGTAGAAAAGGTGCAAGTGTACAGCTCAGCTATACCATTTTGCAAAGTAAGGGGTGCTAACTAAACTTAAATCTTTTGCATGTGGGGAAAATACTTTACTTTTTGCACACTCAACTCCAATACTGCATACCTTTATGTTTAATCTATAAAAAGAGATAGATAAAATTTAACCTCAAACATAATTTCATTTTGACAATTTAAATTTGCCCTCCCATTGCAGTTTAACGTGGTATTGCTCAGGTCTACACTTGCACCTAAAAAAAAGTGCAAGTGCAACTCTGAATCAGCCCCTTAATCCCTTCATCACACTCAATTGAATCTGCCAGTGTTACATTGTAAAATAACTGAATGAAAAATAGTCCTAGTTACAATAAAGCACAGTGGCCATAATATAGTAGCATTCTTTGTTCACTGATGCAAACTATGAGATGTTTAGTGTATAGTGCTTTGAACACAAGTACTAAGCCAAGGGAAACGCTGCACTGATTGCTAATTAGTATATTCAAAGTAGCTTAACAGATAGCATGTATAAACAAGGGAAGCCAGGGTATGGAACTGTAAAATGTATCGTTGGACCCAAAAGATCTCATATTTTTGTACGATTTAATGTACAGTATGCAGCATAAGACTGTCCCCTATAATTACTAGTGTTCATATTATACTCATGTATTTATATATATGTAAATAATATCATTTACCTATTCTTCAACCAAAAATGATATATGAAATAGTACATACATTCAATTTACTAACTGTTAATTGCAGATCATAAAATAAGAAAATATCTGTAGGAATATACTAAATAAAGATATTACAATGTAACTATGTTTCAGTTTTCATTTACATTCTTATGTTATCATTTTATTTTCAAGACAGAGGTTGTTTTTCCCAGGACTACTACAGTTCCTAATCCCCATTCACATGCCCTGGTGCTCTGTCATGTATTGGAACATTCACACGGACATTTCATTTATTAACAAAAAATATACATAGGTTCAGAAAAACCTATTCTTTTTTTTTTTATGTACATATCCCATTACATATTTTTTTTTTCTAGTGAAGGTTATTTGCACACATTCATTGAACTTTTTTTTCTTATAAACTGGTATTGTTAGCATTGTATAGAAGTGTGCAGTAAAAGCCATCTTTATCTTGTGTGCACGTTTACAACCATCCATACAAACACCATCTGCACCTCTAAAGCCCTCATTTAAAGTCTCACAGTACTGCTCTGAGATTAGCAGGTGGATTATCTAGCTAGTAACACAGCAACAATCTCAATATAGATATATGTTAAGCAGACACTTTGGTTGATAGCAAGTCCCGCAAAAGAACAGCTTGTGACAACAATAGAAAGCCATTGAGATCAGTTCCTACATGGTTTTGCTTTGTTATTCCTTTTATGTGTGTGCATTTATACCAAAAAGCCATTTAAAGTATATTCAGAGCAGGATTTATTTATTAACAGCATTAATAGCGCCAGCAGAATACATAGCGCTTTACAATTTTAACAAACAAGACCAGGGGCCAGATTTACCAAGGGGCAAGTTAACTCAACGTATTTACTATGGGGCAATTTTCCCCAGCAATTTTAAAACTACAGCAATGGCAGTCGATCAAATAGCGCAGCATGCCAAGTGTTAAAAGCATTCTGCCGCATACATATTGTCCACAATACACATAATAATATAGTAACTGTCCCCCGCTACCTGTATATAAATAGTTAAATGCCCCAATACACAAATTATTAATCAATTCCCACCGCTATACTAAAACATACTGTCTATGGCCCCAATACATATAGATTATTAATAACTGCCCACCACTATACTAAAACATACTGTATAATGCCCCAGTACACAAATTATTAATAAATGCCCACCACTCTACTAAAACACTATATTTGGCCCCAATACACAAATTAATAATCAATGCCCACTGCTATACTAAATCATTTTTATTACAATAATTTTTGAAAATACAGTTCTGTCGAGGGCTTATCGATGGTCTAGACCTTCTGCTCCTTCTGGCTGGATCCCGGGACATGAATCGTCCTCTTCTGGGTCCCTCTGGCGAATAACTCCTGTCATTGCAGGGACCCTGTTGACAGGAGTTCTATTTATACCCTCTGACGGGAGTTCCTGTTAAAGGGTATAAATAGGGCCCCTGTAATGACAGGAGTGTCAGGGGATCGGACAGGAGTGTCAGAGTGACAGGATCGTGTCCCGGGATCCAGCCAGGAAGAGCAGAAGGTCCGGTACATTGATAAGCCCTCGACAGAACTAAGTATTTAAAAAAATTATTAATATTGTAATTCTTAAAAAAATACAAAAAGTATTTAACAAAAAATTATCTTAAAATCTTTAACAATAATTTAACATTGGCCATTTACAGTATGTTTTAGTATAGCAGTAGGCATTGATGAATAATTTGTGTATTGGTAAATTATACAGTATGATTTAGTATAGTGGTGGGCACTGATTAATAATTTGTGTATTGGTACCATATACAGTAAGTTTTAGTATAGCAGTAGGCATTGATGAATAATTTGTGTATTGGGGCATTATACAGTATGATTTAGTATAGTGGTGGGCACTGATTAATCATTTGTGTATTGGGACCATATACAGTAAGTTTTAGTATAGCGGTGGGCATTGATTAATAAATTGTGTATTGGGGCATTTCACTATATATAGGTATCAGGGGACACTTTCTATACAATTGTGTATTGGGGACAATATGTATGCGGCGGCATGCCTTTAACCCTTGGCATGCTGCCGGGTATGATACTAAAAGGCACAGCATGCTTAGCAATACATGGGCATGCTGTGCCTTCTAGTACTATATGCTGCAGCATGTTAAGGGTTAATAGCATGTCACAGCAGAGTTATGAAGTTTTTTTGGGGGTTTTTTAACGTTTAAGACAAAATAACACTTTTTAATTATAATTTTTTTTATAATAAAAAGGTTTTTTTTTTGTTTTAAGTGAGTGCTGATTTCTTGTAAATAGACACTCCCATCCACCTTTTTTTCTTGCCTTAGTTAGAGGCGACTTAACAGAGCTTCAACAAATACATTTGTTTGCTCTGCCCTTTGAAACTAGCCATAGCGATTTAATCTCCGGCGAGTTTGAAAAACCCTCATCTCCGGCGAGTTCATGCTGAATTTACTTTAGTTTTACTAATTTGACTAGAGTAAATCTGGCCCCATGTGGTAACAGGCAGACTGGGTAGTAAGAGGACCCTGCTCCACAAGCTTACACTCTATAGGACATTAAGAATTGATACATAAGGATTATATCACACAATGGACCAGCTGGAATGTAAAGTAAAAGTGCTGGACACAACCAAGGCAGCCTTTATGTTGCCTCTTTAACCTTTTCCATATAAATCTACATGACAATGAAAAGTAAAATAATTGTAATATTACAGGAACATATTCTGAATATTCCAAATGTTCTTTCTTCTCTAAACGTGGACCTGATCCACTGATAAGAACGAAAAAGTACGCAGGGATTAGCAAAGATACGCCACTAAGTGGCAAGTGCACTCCCCTCGTTCTTAAAGATCTTTATTGACTTTCGCCTCCATAGAGCTACCTTAACTTTCTGTGCGTATATTTGTGTGGATATTGCTAAAGTATGTTCATGCTTTGCAAACCCAGCCCATATTGCCCGACTTTAATGCCTCCCCCATCAATAAGTAGTGGCCAGTTCTTACAGTTTCATTAGGCACAGAATTGAACTCCATGCGTAACATTTGTATGGCGCATGCGCAAATCGCAAAAAAAAACCCGAAATACACACAGAATGCGTATATTTAGGTACGTTTAAGTGTGAATCTGGTCCCATATTAGCAGATGCTTCAGTTTATTTTGGCATTTAGGATTATTATTTAGGATTAAAGTTTATTATTACTGTTTGAGACATAAGAATATTAATATGATCCAATGATTATATGTAAAAAGATTTGATGGAGAGCAATATGCTGAAGAAGCAGAATTAGGAAAGAACACCAAATAGAAGAACATGAACAATCTTACAAATATATCACATCAGCAGGACAGCACATTTGATGCAATGCACATGTAAGGTACAAGTTTAACACCTGCACTTATGGTCCAATCATTGTACCTTATGGTCATATGGGGTACTTTCATATGATTTATTGGACCGTTTGTAGGGCATTACAGGATGCACTTTGGATGGTCTCCCTGCTATCTCAAATCATCCAAACTAAAAGAATTTAAACAAAAGCTGGCTTTGCAGTACAAAACTAAATGTAAACAGCAGAGGAAATCCCAGTAGTTGGCAGATACTTGTTTTTAAAGTCGACACCTAATTTTAATATGCGATTGTGGAAAATTGTATGTAATATATATACATGTTTAATGCACAATCACAAATGTTACTAAAATGTTTAAATGACTGTTAGAGTGGCAAGTAAAAAGTGAAATATTTATACAGTATACTTACATAATAATTGTCATTAATTTGTATCATTGGTGCATTTACACAGGCACCAAGACACTCAACCTCAGTCAATGTGAACATCTTATCAGGAGTGGTCTCTCCCACATGTATTCCTGCAATCAAAGACTATTGTTAGACAACCCAATGTATTGCAATACAGGTACAAAGAAAAATGGCAGGACTGGCATGTTTTTTGATACATTTAAAATACTAAAAGCGACATAGCGCCTGAACCAGAGCTGCGCTTACATCTGTTTTTCATGCAGAAGCGCAGCGAAAATTCATACTGCACATGCCCAGAACGTAGAGCACAGAAAGATGGGTGCACTACTGCCTATCCGCATCCATGTGCTCTGCGCTAGCGCAATGTGGAGTTGTACAATATTTACATTAAAATGAGGGTGGTTTGGTGCTGCTGCTAGTAGAATCCCGCAGTCCCTGTGCTTCCACCTACATTTTACTCCAGCTCAGAGCCAGTGTAAATGTAACATTTATTATTTATTTTTATTTTACAATAAATGGCCGTATTTTAACTAACAAATCATCCCTACACCTGTATTTAAATTAGTATCATTAAACTGAACTTAATTTTTTGTTGTAAAAAAAAAAAAAAAAAAAAAGAGGTTTATAACTTCTGTAAATTTAATGTAATGCAGACGACTTAGTATTACATTTATGACGGTTTTTTTTATAAGCCACCTGCATTACATTAAGTTTACAGAAGTTACAAACAAAACCTAACATCATACTCAACTGTCGATATTTTGACCTGTCAACAATCTGTGGAAATTCTGACCATCGACATAACAACCAGATAACCAAAAAATTCTGCTTTGGATAGACTGCACACAGTAAGGGCAGAGGATTTGTGCACCCACTGCTCAAGAACTCTGGATCAAGTCCATAATGTCTAAATTGGTGAATGCAATAATAAATATTAGTAATATTAATTAACAAATAATATTAATTTACATAAATATTAATTTGTGTAATTACTGAAAGGATCCATGCCAGTATTCTGCTTTGGCTGAGCATTTTTCCAGTCTCCCAACAACCAATCAGATTTTGTCATTAATCTATGCCGACCTGTGCAGTCAACTGGGTGATGTCCCAAACTAAGCTACATTTATAAAATCCTGTTAAGAATGTATACCGAGACACTACTCATGGCTTGCCATTAATTCAAAGTACACAATATTCATATATATTCAAATACATTTTGGTTCCTTTGAAGATAATAAATTAGAACTTATAGGGAACATATTTTGGCGACAACATTAGCAGTAGTGTTGAGCAACTGACTAGGTTATATTTACAATGTACACATATTGATATAAATTTTTGGATATTTGGCATCTTCAGTTTTTTAGTTTTTAACTTATCAAATGTGTTTTTAACAAGTAAAATATTTCACCGTTGGACAGGAACTTTCTTTAAAAAGAAATGTATAAAGATACATTAAACATTTTATTATATTGCTGGGATAATTGAATGAGACACAGAGTGCCTATTTAACAGGACTCTTTCTACACTGGATCTTTCTGTGATCAATTGGAACTATTTTTTCTATGTAATCAGGTCTGTCAATTACATAACCAATCTGGTCAATATGTTGATTCTATTAGGATGGTACAACTTGACCAGTAGCAGAAAGTTTGCTCATGCATCACATGTAATAAAGCTTAGAAAACTAGCTGCTAAAACTTTATGCCCTTCACATATACCAGGAAAATTCAAGAGAAAACCTTGGCAAGGGAAATTACTTATATTAACTTCGGTAGTAATTGCAGACAATACAGCTTCCTGCTGCTTAAATTGAACTCATCCCATGCTCTTTATCTACACTGCAATTTAGCAGTGGGTCCATAAAAAATAGAATAGGAACACATCAAATATTAGAAATAAGACATACCAAGTTTCTTTTGGATAGCCTCAAGTATGGAATCAGAGTCTCTAAGCATACAAGGTGTTGTTGTACAAATCTGAATGTGATATTTTCCTACAGGTTTCCTATTGAACATGGTGTAGAAAGTTGCCACTTCATACACACGCATGGCGGGCATGTCTAACACTTCAGCCACCTGAAAAAGAATATAGCCATTAGTCAGTGTATGAGGCACAAAGAACTTTTGGTCTGTTAATTGAAATACAAAAAAGAGAATTGAATACAGTTTGATCTTTGGCATATAATTGCCTCACGTGTTCTGTTTCATTGTAACAGTAGTGCAGAGCCATAGGCTCAATCAGTGATAGCGCTAACGCCTGTGCGGGAGTCTATGACGCCTGAGAAATCTCAGGCACGCTTTAATATTTGTATCTATATGCATGGGACTTTCTGCAGTTTCTCTCTCGCTCCAGCAATTCACAATTCCTTCACTGACAGGCTGTTAGTGAAGACTATGGGCCCAATTCAATTAGCCTCGCACCTGCGTTATTTGCGGTGCAACTTTTTAATTTTATTCGCACCTCATAGAGGCGAGCATAAAAATCAGCTACCATGTTAGACGGGAAAAAGTGCACCGCAAGCTTTTTCCTGTCTATCACGGGCTGCGAACGTAATTGAATCAGGTCCTATGAGTCATCCCCTGCAGAGAGACATGATGAGTCGTCCCCTCACAGTGTGTCATGTGACCTTCCCATGATTTTAAGGTAAGCTTTGTGGGGTTATTTTTTATTTCTTTATTTTTTATTACTATAACCATTTTAAACTTTTTTTTTTTTTTTTATTAGAGGAAAGGGGGGGATGGGTTAAAATAGTTAGACTTGGTGTATACTCACACAGAATATACACTTATATAAATATATATAACATTCGTGAGAAGGCACTCTAATAATTAAGAATCATAAATAATTGCAAGTTTCTCTCTCTATTAGAGAGGCAAATATGGCATTTCCAAGGCTTTTTAGTAGAGCTTTCTCAAACTGTTTTCTGGTATTTTATTATAGCATATTCCAATGTTTCACCCACGAAGATCATTTTTTACGAGGTCAACAAACATACAGAGAGCGGTTTTTACGGGGTCAAAAAACATACTAAGTGCAAAATCAATAACCCCAAACCTATGTACCCACACACAATACATGTGATAAAAATGTTAAAAGCCTGGTACCACACTGCAGCAGAATCAAAAGTCAGGAAGTTTTGCACCCCCTATGAAAACCACATTTTGAGGTTGAAACATTGGGATAAACTATAATAAAATACATGAAAATTTTGCTAACCCTCTCTCTTGTGAGCGTCTTATTGGCATTTCTATTATGTTTTTAACCGTTTTAAGATGCATCCCAAGCCAGTTATCTCATTTTGAGGAGTGACAGTGTCCAGTGGGTTTTTTATCCATATAAGAAGGTTGTTCCATTCAATGGTGCTCTGCACAGAGCAGCAATAAATAGATTCCACCTAGCAAGAACCTAGCCTTAGACTTACTACAATGAATCATATCCTTTTCAAAATCTCTCTGGAATGGGAAAGGTATGATCTCCAGCAATATATACAGACTTAGGTCTCGGCATAACATTTCACTTAAACTTGCAAAAGTACAATACATTTACAGACACCTTGAACTAAAGAGTCACTAAAGAGGAAGTTAAGCTATTACAACTTTTCCACCAATATTCCTCCATATATTTAACACTTTTGCAATTGCATTAATTATCACAGTTGGAATCCACAGTAAATTGTAGCTCAGTTATATTGTGATTTGCTCCTAGCCTTTTTTTTTCTGGACATCTTAATTAAAATACATTTCTGTGCAACATGAAATACCTGCATTAAAAGGTAACAGTCCTAAAAAACACAGGCTTTCTGTTCTAGGTGGATGTAAAATATCCACGCACAGGTTTTTTTGATGTTTTTTTTTTTAGCTGCTGGCTGCATGTGTTTGATGAACAACAAAGGAAAATGAATTGACAGAGATAATGATAGATATATGTACATTTACCTTTTTTTAAAAATAAAGTTTGAATATATATTTATAAATTGTTCCATATAATCAATATTTACAATCCATGCTTTTATCATTTCTGTGTTTTCGATTGAGACACAACACAAATATTTAACAACAATTTGCAACAATAAAGTAATGTATTTTATAAGGTAATTTGAAAAAAAAAATTGTGCAATAAAGAACAGATACGTTGTACTCTAGATATGTTTAAGAATGCCAATTGTATTCATCTGAGTGGATTTTTGTATTCTATCTGTGCAATTTAACATAAATAGTAAATTTGTGGACATTTTTGTGTCAGTGTGCATCACTTTATGTACAAGTTATAGTCATTTAAATGAAAGCAAAAATAAGTCTACAAACACTGTGTAAAATCTTGTACTGTATAGGCTGCCCTCAAGTCTGGTTGATTGCACCCTATCAGGGAATACAAAGAGCTGCTAAACCTAATACCATGAATAAGATTTAGTACCACATATAAGGTAGTATCTTGCAGCTATGTGGAGTTCTAGGTTTAAAAAAAAGCTACACAGGCAAGGCAAATCAGTTTAAATAAGCTGCTGCTTTCTGAAGATTATATAAAAAAATTATAAAGAAATAGAAACCTTTGATAAAGTGGAACCAATATTTTCAGTGCCCCATCCATCTACTCTATATTTTTCCTTTGCACGAGCACAAAAGGGAATAATATGAAAAGAAAAATCCGAAAAGCATCAGAACTTGTCAATTTGCTATTCTACTTCTCAAAAGTAAATTAAGCAAGTGCATTCCCAATATTCATTTTTAAGGACAGATAAATTTGGTTATAGACACTTAAATGCTATATCTCTTTTATGGAAAAATTGTGTGGAACTGTGGCTGGGAAATATTACATCTAGTTATAGCTGAGTTAGTTGAATGTTTCTTTTTGCCCCTTTAAGAGTTACAAGTGAAATAACTTACTAATACATTTGGCTTTGTTAAGCTTAATAGAAGTTGTAATTCTCCACCACGCCATAGATTGACTTAAACACATCAGAGATACAGGCAAATATCACTAATAAGTAGTCAAAAAGGTTACAGACATAAATACACAAAATTTGGTTGGAATCACAGAATTGTCTTTTTACTGTCACACAAACCTTGTTCATAGCAGAGATAGGCAGCCATCCATGTTGCCTCTGTGCCAAGTCAAGCACTGGGATTACAGCGGCTGCTTTGTGACCTTCTGGGTAGTTGCCAATTATTGCCTCTATTCTCTTAAAAAGAAAAAAATGCCTATTAAAATATGAATGTCACCAAAATAGTAATAGTGAGATTAAAAACAGAGCTCTTTTATTACCTTGCAATTTTCTACACTGAACTCAAAGGGAATATCTGGATTGTTTGTAGGGGTATCTCTGTGCTGCAATAAATAAATGAACATAAAATCAGAATACTAAAACATCTTGTAAGTTGGTGTTTTTCAGATATAAAAATAAATGATATATTTGTTTAAAAACATGTTTTTAAATAGTATTTTTACAATTTTTTTGGGATAGTGCTAGCAAATCTCTAGGACCCCTAATTTCCCCTGTCAATCAATTTAAAGCTTCAGCATTGGCAGATACCTGTCTGTCCTACTCCCTGTAACAAACACTGCTGTATATCTATGTACTATGCTGCTCTGACAGCTTTGAAGGTATACTTCAGAGCAGCTTTGTACATATATCTGCAGCAGCACCTTTCAGGAATAGGGAGCCATTCAGCTAACTGATTGGATCCCTTAAAATATCAGGGGCTTGCTCCCGATATAAATCAAACATGTCAAAATACCAAATAATATTACCAGAGCGTGTCTGGTGTGTTTATATGGCGTTTTAAATATTGATTCCACATAAGTCAGTGTGTCAGGCAAATATTGTATTACATTTTTTGGAGGTGGGGTAAAGAATACTCCTCCTACCATGTTTAAAGTACAATGGTTCTGATATGAACAGGGTTTATTCCCATCAATATACATACCACCTGTGCCCAGTATTGCTAGAGTCCTGACATAATGTAATGAACTGTGTCAAATTTGGATCCATGTTTGAAAATCCACATCTAAAAATCAGTAATTAACTATTTTCACATTTAGAAATCCTGTGGCAAGGCAAAGAGCTATTCCAAAATTATTTATATGTCTTTCACTTAAAGTATAAATATAAACCATTAACACACTCTAACAAAATAGTTGTGTATAAGTGCAGAAACTTACAGCAAATGAGGCTCCTCCGGCTCCAGTGCATCTTGCAGTTTTGTGTAAGTATCGCCTGATCTGTCAAAACATAATAAAGTACATAAATGTGTCATATATTAACACACTAAAATAGTTGTGTATAAGTGCAGAAACTTACAGCAAATGAGGCTCCTCCGGCTCCAGTGCATCTTGCAGTTTTGTGTAAGGTAAGT
>WWET01000969.1:454102-465886 GCA_011038615.1 Limnodynastes dumerilii
GGGGCTAGTGGCACATGATGGGGATACTGGGGAGCTGGTAAGACATCATGAAGAATCATCCTGGGGTGCTGGACACATGATGGGAATACTGGGGAGCTGAAGGCACGTGATGGGTATACTGGGGGGGGGAGGCAAATGATGAGTATCCTGGAGTGGCTAGAGACACATGACAGAAATCAGGGGGACTGGAGAGAAATGATGTGAATAATGATGAGCTGGAGATGAAGAGGAGGAGGGAGATGATAAGGTGAATGTGGAGGAGGAGCTGATGAAGAGAGGGGGGGGGATTATGATGGGGAAAGAGAAATTATAAAGTGAATGGGGAGGGGATGATAATAGGGAAATGATGAATGGGGAGCCAGAGCTGATGAAGAGGACTTTCTAAGCAGCAGGAAAGTAAAAGTGGGGATGTTGCACATAGCAGTCAATCAGGTTTTAGCTGACATTCTCTAGTATGTAATAGAAAAGTTAGAGCTAGAACCTGATGTAAGAGCCAGTGGGCCTGATTCATAGGCAAGTCTGCAAGAGGAATTTTGCTAATTGTTTGCGTAAGTCTCCTGCTTGTAATATTTGCACATGCATGTGTCAGATTTTACACTGCAGATCTCCACGAGGAAGGAACTCTGGCAAACACTGGAGGCGGTGTGTGCCATGCTTATTAGGCAAACTGGGCAGCATTTGCATTATCCATAAACTTAAGTTAGGGGATATGGACACATAAGTGTCCATACCTCCACGCGTCAAAGGGGAGATCGCTCCTCTCTTCCGTGCGTAATACTAGACACCCTTCCCCCCCATACAGAAACTATTATTTAGCACAAGCATGGAAAATTTTTAATTTGTTAGTAACTATACAGTTGTTTATTTATTTTACAATGCACAAAACTATTTTGTAATTGTATCTGAACCAGATGTTGCACTGTACAGCGCCTGCTGTTATCACTGAGGGTGCATTGTACAGCACCGTGTGTTATCCCTGAGGGTGCACCGTACAGCACCGTGTGTTATCCCTGAGGGTGCACCGTACAGCACCAGCTGCTGTCCCCAAGGGTGCACTGTACAGTGCCGACTACTAGCCTTTAGAATCCCTGAGGGAGCATAGTACAGCACCGGCTACTGCCTCTGAGGGTGCACTGTACATCGCCAGTTGTCATTCCTGAGGGTGCACTGTACAGCGCCAGCTGCTGCATCTGAGGGTGCACTGTGCAGTGTGGGCCGCGCTGTAAAGACCGTGAAGGTCGCGCGGACGTCCGCTGTCAATGCCGCGTCTAGGTTAATCTCATTTATCGTTACCGACCACCCCCAAATCCGCACATCTTACTCACCGAACTCGTTACACCAGCCCGGAGCCTCGTACTCAGGAGCATTGCAGCTCAAATGTGTTAAACTCTAATGCTCCCAAAGTCGCAATGGGAAGAGCTAGACAGCACTAAAGGAGCGCCGATCTCTGGAGACCGACTAACCAAGCATACAGTACATTGAAAGGTGGAATAATCAAATACCGAGTAGCTCTCTTTACCACGTGACATTTAATGACGGAAGTTGCCTTTAACCTCTCTGAGCTGTCGTCTATGACATCCTGTATGATATTGAGTGATTGTTATTGTCTTTCTCGCTTCACAAACTTATACACCCGTCTATCCCCACAAGGTGGCACATTGAGGATTCTCTCCCCAGCGATCCGTGTTGTTTAGTACATTGCATTCTTCTTATTTGAGTTTAGAAAGATTCATGTGCTTATCTATTTTGACACAGACAGCAGTTATTTATTGGACCCCACATTTGGCAAGTGAAAAGCCAAATTTTCCTGTCAAACTGCTTTTATAGTTCATCTTTACAATAATTACCTTTACTTTATAGAATCAAATGCAAAATCCTTTTGCTAATTCACAAAGCCATAAACAAAACTGCACACACATACAGTGCATCCAGAAAGTATTCA
This sequence comes from Limnodynastes dumerilii, assembly GCA_011038615.1. Taxonomy (NCBI): domain Eukaryota; kingdom Metazoa; phylum Chordata; class Amphibia; order Anura; family Limnodynastidae; genus Limnodynastes; species Limnodynastes dumerilii. Next base: position 456,045 of record WWET01000969.1, read on the forward strand.
CAGCGCTTCATTTTTTCCACATTTTGTTATGTTACAGCCTTATTCCAAAATGGAATAAATTCTTTTTTTTCTTCAAAATTCTACACACAATACTCCACAATGACAATGTGAAAAAAGATTTTTGAAAATGTTTGCAAATTTATAAAAAAAACTAAAAACTCACATGTACATAAGTATTCACAGCCTTTGCCATGAAGCTCAAAATTGAGCTCAGATGCATCCTGTTTCCACTGATCAACCATGAGATGTTCCTACAGCTAAACTGGAATCCACCTGTGGTAAATTCTGTTGATTGGACATGATTTGGAAAGGCAAACACCTGTCTATATAAGGTCCCACACTTGACAATGCATGTCAGTGCACAAACCAAGCATGAAGTCAAAGGAATTGTCTGTAGACCGCCAATACAGAATTGTCTTGAGGCACAAATCTGGGGAAGGGTACAGAAATATATCTGCTGCTTTGAAGGTCTCAATGAGCCCAGTAGCCTCCATGGAAGAAGTTCGGAACCACCAGAACTCTTCTTAGAGCTGGCCGGCCGTCTAAACTGAGCGATCGGGAGAGAAGGGCCCGAGTCAGGGAGGTGATCAAGAACCCGATGGTCACTCTGTCAGAGCTACAGCATTCCGCTGTGGAGAGAGGAGAACCTTCCAGAAGGACAACCATCTCTGCAGCAATCCACCAATCAGGCCTGTATGGTAGAGTGGCCAGACGGAAGCCACTCCTTAGTAAAAGGCACACACTGGAGCTTGCCAAAATGCACCTGAATGACTCTCAAACCATGAGAAACAAAATTCTCTGGTCTGATGAGACAAAGATTGAACTCTTTGGCATGAATGCCAGGCGTTATGTTTGGAGGAAACCAGGCACCGCTCATCACCAGCCCAAAACCATCCCTATAGTGAAACGTGGTGGCAGCATCATGCTGTGGGGATGTTTTTCAGCGGCAGGAATTGGGAGACTAGTTGGGATAGAGGGAGAGATTAATGCAGCAATGTACAAAGACATCCTGGATGAAAACCTGCTCCAGCGCGCTCGACCTTAGACTGGGGCGCAGACTCAAGAGAGAACACCTAAAGGAGCAGCTATTGCTGGTAACAACGACCCTAAGCACACAGCAAAGATATCAAAGGTTTGGCTTCAGGACAACTCTGTGAATGTCCTTGAGTGGCCCAGACTTGAATCCGATTGAACATCTCTGGAGAGATCTGAAAATGGCTGTGCATCCACCCTGATGGAGCTTGAGAGGTGCTGCAAAGAGGAATGGGCAAAACTGCCCAAAGATAGGTGTGCCAAGCTTGTAGCATAATATTCAAAAAGACTTGAGACTGTAATTGCTGCCAAAGGTGCATCAACAAAGTATTGAGCAATGGCAGTGAATACTTATGTACATGTGAGTTCTTGGTTTTTTGATTTTTAATAAATTTGCAAAAATCTCCCAAAAAACGTCATTATGGGGTATTGTGTGTAGAAATTTGAGGGGAAAAATGAAATTATTATATTTTGGAATAATGCTGTAACATAACAAAATGTGGAAAAAGTGAAGCGCTGTGAATACTTTCCGGATGCACTATATATTCAGCCATGTGAAACTGTTACTCTGTTTCCTGACAGATTGCTTAATATGTTGCTTCTGTTACTTCTAATAAAACTGCCATTTTAAAACTGTACATCTCAAATTTTGGATATACACCTAACAATTCCATCTGCTATATTGCTATTCAGATTCCACATCAGTTGTTACAGCAGGTATAGAACTCAAGACATTGCTTATTTTTAAAATGTTACCACCACCTTTGGTAAGTTTTATGAATTGCAGCAGCATTAACCATTAAACAATGGAATTTAAATACATAAGCATGTACTATTACTGTACTTGTATTAAATACTGAACAGCTGTAACACAGGCCACCTAGCGTTTAATGTTCTCTCTGCACCTGATAAGCTTAAATATACCGTATTTTTCGGACCATAAGACGCACCTGACCATAAGACGCACCTAGTTTTTAGGAGGAAGAATACAGAAAAAAAATATTTTGAACCAAATAGTGTCAAGCACCCAGCATCACCCATCATGTCCTGCACCCAGCATCACCCATCATGTCCTCCACCCAGCATCACCCATCATGTCCTCCACCCAGCATCACCCATCATGTCCTCCACCCAGCATCACCCATCATGTCCTCCACCCAGCATCACCCATCATGTCCTCCACCCAGCATCACCCATCATGTCCTCCACCCAGCATCACCCATCATGTCCTCCACCCAGCATCACCCATCATGTCCTCCACCCAGCATCACCCATCATGTCCTCCACCCAGCATCACCCATCATGTCCTGCACCCAGCATCACCCATCATGTCCTCCACCCAGCATCACCCATCATGTCCTCCACCCAGCATCACCCATCATGTCCTCCACCCAGCATCACCCATCATGTCCTCCACCCAGCATCACCCATCATGTCCTCCACCCAGCATCACCCATCATGTCCTCCACCCAGCATCACCCATCATGTCCTCCACCCAGCATCACCCATCATGTCCTCCACCCAGCATCACCCATCATGTCCTCCACCCAGCATCACCCATCATGTCCTGCACCCAGCATCACCCATCATGTCCTCCACCCAGCATCACCCATCATGTCCTCCACCCAGCATCACCCATCATGTCCTCCACCCAGCATCACCCATCATGTCCTCCACCCAGCATCACCCATCATGTCCTCCACCCAGCATCACCCATCATGTCCTCCACCCAGCATCACCCATCATGTCCTCCACCCAGCATCACCCATCATGTCCTCCACCCAGCATCACCCATCATGTCCTCCACCCAGCATCACCCATCATGTCCTGCACCCAGCATCACCCATCATGTCCTCCACCCAGCATCACCCATCATGTCCTCCACCCAGCATCACCCATCATGTCCTCCACCCAGCATCACCCATCATGTCCTCCACCCAGCATCACCCATCATGTCCTCCACCCAGCATCACCCATCATGTCCTCCACCCAGCATCACCCATCATGTCCTCCACCCAGCATCACCCATCATGTCCTCCACCCAGCATCACCCATCATGTCCTCCACCCAGCATCACCCATCATGTCCTGCACCCAGCATCACCCATCATGTCCTCCACCCAGCATCACCCATCATGTCCTCCACCCAGCATCACCCATCATGTCCTCCACCCAGCATCACCCATCATGTCCTCCACCCAGCATCACCCATCATGTCCTCCACCCAGCATCACCCATCATGTCCTCCACCCAGCATCACCCATCATGTCCTCCACCCAGCATCACCCATCATGTCCTCCACCCAGCATCACCCATCATGTCCTCCACCCAGCATCACCCATCATGTCCTGCACCCAGCATCACCCATCATGTCCTCCACCCAGCATCACCCATCATGTCCTCCACCCAGCATCACCCATCATGTCCTCCACCCAGCATCACCCATCATGTCCTCCACCCAGCATCACCCATCATGTCCTCCACCCAGCATCACCCATCATGTCCTCCACCCAGCATCACCCATCATGTCCTCCACCCAGCATCACCCATCATGTCCTCCACCCAGCATCACCCATCATGTCCTCCACCCAGCATCACCCATCATGTCCTGCACCCAGCATCACCCATCATGTCCTCCACCCAGCATCACCCATCATGTCCTCCACCCAGCATCACCCATCATGTCCTCCACCCAGCATCACCCATCATGTCCTCCACCCAGCATCACCCATCATGTCCTCCACCCAGCATCACCCATCATGTCCTCCACCCAGCATCACCCATCATGTCCTCCACCCAGCATCACCCATCATGTCCTCCACCCAGCATCACCCATCATGTCCTCCACCCAGCATCACCCATCATGTCCTGCACCCAGCATCACCCATCATGTCCTCCACCCAGCATCACCCATCATGTCCTCCACCCAGCATCACCCATCATGTCCTCCACCCAGCATCACCCATCATGTCCTCCACCCAGCATCACCCATCATGTCCTCCACCCAGCATCACCCATCATGTCCTCCACCCAGCATCACCCATCATGTCCTCCACCCAGCATCACCCATCATGTCCTCCACCCAGCATCACCCATCATGTCCTCCACCCAGCATCACCCATCATGTCCTGCACCCAGCATCACCCATCATGTCCTCCACCCAGCATCACCCATCATGTCCTCCACCCAGCATCACCCATCATGTCCTCCACCCAGCATCACCCATCATGTCCTCCACCCAGCATCACCCATCATGTCCTCCACCCAGCATCACCCATCATGTCCTCCACCCAGCATCACCCATCATGTCCTCCACCCAGCATCACCCATCATGTCCTCCACCCAGCATCACCCATCATGTCCTCCACCCAGCATCACCCATCATGTCCTGCACCCAGCATCACCCATCATGTCCTCCACCCAGCATCACCCATCATGTCCTCCACCCAGCATCACCCATCATGTCCTCCACCCAGCATCACCCATCATGTCCTCCACCCAGCATCACCCATCATGTCCTCCACCCAGCATCACCCATCATGTCCTCCACCCAGCATCACCCATCATGTCCTCCACCCAGCATCACCCATCATGTCCTCCACCCAGCATCACCCATCATGTCCTCCACCCAGCATCACCCATCATGTCCTGCACCCAGCATCACCCATCATGTCCTCCACCCAGCATCACCCATCATGTCCTCCACCCAGCATCACCCATCATGTCCTCCACCCAGCATCACCCATCATGTCCTCCACCCAGCATCACCCATCATGTCCTCCACCCAGCATCACCCATCATGTCCTCCACCCAGCATCACCCATCATGTCCTCCACCCAGCATCACCCATCATGTCCTCCACCCAGCATCACCCATCATGTCCTCCACCCAGCATCACCCATCATGTCCTGCACCCAGCATCACCCATCATGTCCTCCACCCAGCATCACCCATCATGTCCTCCACCCAGCATCACCCATCATGTCCTCCACCCAGCATCACCCATCATGTCCTCCACCCAGCATCACCCATCATGTCCTCCACCCAGCATCACCCATCATGTCCTCCACCCAGCATCACCCATCATGTCCTCCACCCAGCATCACCCATCATGTCCTCCACCCAGCATCACCCATCATGTCCTCCACCCAGCATCACCCATCATGTCCTGCACCCAGCATCACCCATCATGTCCTCCACCCAGCATCACCCATCATGTCCTCCACCCAGCATCACCCATCATGTCCTCCACCCAGCATCACCCATCATGTCCTCCACCCAGCATCACCCATCATGTCCTCCACCCAGCATCACCCATCATGTCCTCCACCCAGCATCACCCATCATGTCCTCCACCCAGCATCACCCATCATGTCCTCCACCCAGCATCACCCATCATGTCCTCCACCCAGCATCACCCATCATGTCCTGCACCCAGCATCACCCATCATGTCCTCCACCCAGCATCACCCATCATGTCCTCCACCCAGCATCACCCATCATGTCCTCCACCCAGCATCACCCATCATGTCCTCCACCCAGCATCACCCATCATGTCCTCCACCCAGCATCACCCATCATGTCCTCCACCCAGCATCACCCATCATGTCCTCCACCCAGCATCACCCATCATGTCCTCCACCCAGCATCACCCATCATGTCCTCCACCCAGCATCACCCATCATGTCCTGCACCCAGCATCACCCATCATGTCCTCCACCCAGCATCACCCATCATGTCCTCCACCCAGCATCACCCATCATGTCCTCCACCCAGCATCACCCATCATGTCCTCCACCCAGCATCACCCATCATGTCCTCCACCCAGCATCACCCATCATGTCCTCCACCCAGCATCACCCATCATGTCCTCCACCCAGCATCACCCATCATGTCCTCCACCCAGCATCACCCATCATGTCCTCCACCCAGCATCACCCATCATGTCCTGCACCCAGCATCACCCATCATGTCCTCCACCCAGCATCACCCATCATGTCCTCCACCCAGCATCACCCATCATGTCCTCCACCCAGCATCACCCATCATGTCCTCCACCCAGCATCACCCATCATGTCCTCCACCCAGCATCACCCATCATGTCCTCCACCCAGCATCACCCATCATGTCCTCCACCCAGCATCACCCATCATGTCCTCCACCCAGCATCACCCATCATGTCCTCCACCCAGCATCACCCATCATGTCCTGCACCCAGCATCACCCATCATGTCCTCCACCCAGCATCACCCATCATGTCCTCCACCCAGCATCACCCATCATGTCCTCCACCCAGCATCACCCATCATGTCCTCCACCCAGCATCACCCATCATGTCCTCCACCCAGCATCACCCATCATGTCCTCCACCCAGCATCACCCATCATGTCCTCCACCCAGCATCACCCATCATGTCCTCCACCCAGCATCACCCATCATGTCCTCCACCCAGCATCACCCATCATGTCCTGCACCCAGCATCACCCATCATGTCCTCCACCCAGCATCACCCATCATGTCCTCCACCCAGCATCACCCATCATGTCCTCCACCCAGCATCACCCATCATGTCCTCCACCCAGCATCACCCATCATGTCCTCCACCCAGCATCACCCATCATGTCCTCCACCCAGCATCACCCATCATGTCCTCCACCCAGCATCACCCATCATGTCCTCCACCCAGCATCACCCATCATGTCCTCCACCCAGCATCACCCATCATGTCCTGCACCCAGCATCACCCATCATGTCCTCCACCCAGCATCACCCATCATGTCCTCCACCCAGCATCACCCATCATGTCCTCCACCCAGCATCACCCATCATGTCCTCCACCCAGCATCACCCATCATGTCCTCCACCCAGCATCACCCATCATGTCCTCCACCCAGCATCACCCATCATGTCCTCCACCCAGCATCACCCATCATGTCCTCCACCCAGCATCACCCATCATGTCCTCCACCCAGCATCACCCATCATGTCCTGCACCCAGCATCACCCATCATGTCCTCCACCCAGCATCACCCATCATGTCCTCCACCCAGCATCACCCATCATGTCCTCCACCCAGCATCACCCATCATGTCCTCCACCCAGCATCACCCATCATGTCCTCCACCCAGCATCACCCATCATGTCCTCCACCCAGCATCACCCATCATGTCCTCCACCCAGCATCACCCATCATGTCCAATGTCCTCACCAATACAATGTACATCACCAATACAATGTCCTCGCCAATACAATGTCATCACCAATAAAATGTCCTCACCAATACAATGTACATCACCAATACAATGTACATCACCATTACAATGCCCTCACCAATACAATGTACATCACCAATACAATGTCCTCGCCAATACAATGTCATCACCAATAAAATGTCCTCACCAATACAATGTACATCACCAATACAATGTCCTTACCAATACAATGTCCTCACCAATACAATGTACATCACCAATACAATGTACATCACCATTACAATGCCCTCACCAATACAATGTACATCACCAATACAATGTCCTCGCCAATACAATGTCATCACCAATAAAATGTCCTCACCAATACAATGTTCATCACCAATACAATGTCCTCACCAATACAATGTCCTCACCAATACAATGTCATCACCAATACAATGTACATCACCAATACAATGTCCTTACCAATACACTGTACATCACCAATACAATGTCCTCACCAATAAAATGTCCTCACCAATACAATGTCCTCACCAATACAATGTACATCACCAATACAATGTACATCACCAATACAATGTCCTCACCAATACAATGTCCTCACCAATACGGGAGGCATTGAAGCAGGAAGCAGGGGGATGACCGGCGCCTATCCAGTATGGCGCCGGGATGCACTGCATCCCCCCGTGAAGCTGGTCATGCCGGCCCTGAAATCTGGTGAGAGATACGAGCCGAGTACAGTAAATTTGCCCCTTAATGTGTCAAGCTGGTACTGAAAGATATAGAATAAAATAAGGTTTCCGATGTGGTGCCATCTAGTGGCCAGCTCAGGAAGAACACACAGTTATCCTTTCCATTCACAAACTGGATAAGGTCAAAGGACCGATATTAGATGGTGTGAAATATCAAGTACCCATCCTATGCAATTACAGCTTTCATGATATTTGGAGTGCTACAGGTTGGCCAGGTCTGACATGCAGTGTAATATGTAAAATGTCCAGTAGAGGGCTGGTCCTGACCAATGTATTTATTTATTAACAGGTGTTTCTATAGAGCATCATTTTACTTAGCGCTTTACATTGCTTAAGCAACCATTCACATCAGTCTCTGCACCGTAGACCCTTCACATCAGTTCCTTACACACACAGACTAAAGGTAATTATTTTCAGCAGCCAAATAACCCACTAGCATGTTTTTGGGCATTGTGAGAGGAATCGGACCATGTGGAGGCAGTAACGCCCCTGGGGTACTGCTACAGAGTATTAGAATCGTGCCGCTGCTCTGTAGATGCTGCTGGGCAGTAATAGCTATAATAGTAATACAGTGTAAAACGCAGCCGTGGCTCTGTCATTAAAGCTGGAAGCTGAAGATGTTTATAAACAGCGCTCATAAGTCATCTATAATCAGCCGCTGAGTATTTGTCAGCTGGCGCCATCAATTGCCCCATTGTGGGGATTTGCAAAATGTCTACCGGTCTGCGAACGTGCCGGCTGAAAGAACACGAGAAGACTTTTTCCTGCGCCCACAACCCCTACAGCTAAGGACGGCCCGGCCTGGAGGAAACCCACACAGACATGGGGAGAACATACAAACGCCACACAGATAGGGCCTAGTCCGGGAATTGAACTCATGACCTCAGTTACAGGGGAGCTATCCCTTAAGCCACCGTACGACCAATATGGCACTCAAAGGAAACCTGGAGCTGGTGCCCCCTAAAATTAAGATACTTATTTTATGATTAAAAAACATTTTTGTTATTTCTTAACCTAACACATTAATGTAAATATTCTCGCCTATAGTTCCCTGAATCCAGTTATCTTCATCCTCTTCTGCTGTAATTCAATTACTTTTATGCTTAATTCCCTTACACCCCCCCCCCTCCCCCAGGTCTGTTCACGCCCCTCTACCCTTTTCTTTCTTTCCGTTCTCTCCCTCCGATCTGTATCCTATCATTCACTTTGTAAGTATTGTCAGTTGATGTCAAGGGGTCAGATCTTCGCTAAGGGAGGCATTTTTTAATTGCTAGGGTTGGAAAACACCCACTACTGCAGCATATGCATGAAGGATGCAGTACCAGGACGTCATTCCGGATCCTAAAGATCCAGATCAGCGGTGTTAGGGAATCTGGGGATGCAGTCTCCGCAGCAAAACTGCCTTTTCCTATATAAAGACAGCTAAAAGCTCATTTTTGTCTGTCTCTATTTCGAAAATAGCGCTATTCTGAAAAAAAATAATGAATGGGTAAGAATGCTGATCAGCCTACACACCCATTCATTCATTCGAAAACGCTGATACAGACCCGTCACACCACCGCACCAACCGGACCGGTGAGTAAGACTCTATGGCTGCAGGGAAAAGACACTTAGGGTCAGGCTGCAGGGAGGGGAGTCTTAGGGTCAGCTGCGGGGAGGAGAGTCTTAGGTTTAGGCTGTGGGAAGGGGAGTCTTAGGGTCAGGCTGCGGGGAGGGGAGTCTTAGGGTTGGGCTGCAGTGAGGGTAGTCTTAGGTATGGCTATGGAGGGGGGGTCTTAGGGTCAAGCTGTGGGGAGGGGAGTCTTAGGGTTGGGCTGTGGTGAGGGGAGTCTTAGGTATGGCTGTGG
>WWET01000970.1:0-10157 GCA_011038615.1 Limnodynastes dumerilii
TACTGTATCCACTGTCACCCTACTGAATGCTCTGCACACTGTATATACTGTATCCCCTGTCACCCTACTCAATACACCCCCATACAATGCTCTACACACTGTATTACTTAGAAAGTAAGCGCAAAACAGGTGCAGGTGTACAGTTTGGCTAGTCCATGTTGCAATGCAAGGGATGCAGTTAATTAGAATTTATTTGCATGCAAGTAACACACTTTATTTTTGTACAGCGTAATGTTTCATTTGTAAATTAGAGTTGAGCCAGGAAACTTCCCACCTGAAATCTAAATCTGCTTTCACCTTTAGATTTGTCTCCCCTTGCGGCTCATCGTGGTTTAGCTAAAGTCTACACGTGCACCTGTTTTCCCTTAAAAAAAAAAGTGTCAGGACAGCAAGAACAGGTGCAAGGTCACAGCCAAGGTCACACTGAATCAATACAGAGAAAAGCCACTATACAGAGGACAGCACTCAGTAACCAAGAATCACCCACAGGACGGGACCTGCAGGGAGGGCAGCAAAGCAGTGCCACCAGAAACCAAGCCAGAAAGTAGGGAATAGGAGGCTGCCCCATGTATCGCTCAGCAGTGACACAAACCAAGCTCATTAACACATTCTGCAGCCAAATGACACATATCTTATCTGTGACACAATAAAGGCTTTGTGAGGGTATCTTTATGGGCCCCAGGTTCAGATAACCCCGCGCTCCCTGCCGTTTTGTACACAATGTGATTTTTTTCTGGAATCAATAATATTTTGTGCTCAGAATTTTAATTTTATTGCCAAAATAAGGACAAAGAACAGAAAAATGCACAAAAATCGGCCCAGATTCCCTTCCTGCAGATTCTTCTCAAAAGACTTTAAGAGATTTCTTTAGGCCGTTGTTGGTTTCTTTTACAACCAGGTATTGATGGGAGCAATGACATCCCGATACGCAGATTACGTACAATACGCATGCGCAGTAGCTATTGTTCATTGAATTACGGCCGTCTGTGGAAGACGGACGTAGTTTTGGATCCGGCCCCTTGTTTGTAACCATTACACTCATAGGGCCTGATCCAGACCTACGCTCGCAAGCGATCGTACACTGGTCGTAAGCGTAAATTCGGCAGAAAAACGCACTGCGCATGTGCAGAGTGACAACTTCCGGTTGTTCCAAAGACCTTTTCGTAGCGGCGATTCAGGCGTCCATATTCTTTGCTTTTTTTCAGATGACGGGGCGTGTTTATAGTACGAAGTTAGTACGGACGCTGGAGTTAGGGAATGTAGGCGGGGGGAGCCATTTAAATTGTACAGTATGGGCGTGCTTAGTCCGGTACGATCAGCGTGTCACTACGAAAATTCGTACCGACGCCAGGAAAAGTTGAGGTAGGGTTCAGCTGGCGTACAGAGGTAAAGGTAAGGGGAGTGTCGTGGGAGTGAAAGTTTAGGGCCTGATCCAGACCTACGCTCGTGTGCAGGTATATGGCGATCGCAAGCGTAAAAACGGCCATTTGTACTTACTGCGCATGCGCGGGGCTGATGACACGCTCATGTTACGCACTGAAAATCTTTGCGTATGGGCCTTATTCGTAACTGCTTCGTATTACCGCTCATGGGGGCGTGTCTGCCATACGAAATCCGTAACCACGCACCGAGGGCGGGGTGAGGCATTTAAATCATACTGTATGGGCGCCGTTAATACGCAATGAACCTATGCACGGCTGCGGGAACGAACATAAAAGTTAGGGTAGGGTTTGGCGAGCGTATGGAAGCTAAACTAGGTACGAGCGAGGGGAGTGGCTATTGCCGTGCATCGGTGGTACGTTCAAAGTTAATACGCTACGCAGACGAGCCTAGGTCTGGATCAGGCCCATGAGCTTGGAAAAAAGGAGGAAGGAATAAGGTTTCTTGGCCCACTCACTTTATTGAAGGGAGGGAACTGAGACCAACTGGAACGCACGTCAATAGAATTCTGATTCCAGTCTGAGGGGACTCACCTAGCAACACCCCAAAAATAGGCAGCAAAAACATATCCCTCTACTTCAGGTCTCTCCTAGACAGATACAGAAATGTTCTCCATTCCTAAATAACAGCAAGTGTTAGAAAGAAGGAAGAACAGAGGAAATTCCCCGGACCACTAAATACAACCACTACTTATACACAACATGCAGAGGTCCCTGTTACACAATGTAACCAGGTTATTCACCTGTAGCCAGAGCGCCACAATGTTATACAGGCATAACTGCATCCTATAAAACCTAGCTGGGTCCCTGGGCCCCATAGTGAGACTTCGTTAAGGGCCACGAATGTGTAGCCTGTGGAGCCTCCTTGTGTGAATACGCCCTAATCTGGGTTTACAATGTATGGACTTCAAAGGCCTCCATTGTGTTAGAGAACGAGCCCCTGCAGTGGCGATAGACATTATAACGGGGACATTGGAGTCTGCTGTGTTATCCGCAGTCAGAGATGGACCCTTAAAGCGTTAGCTCTGCAACCCACAGAGAAACAGTGCTTGCCCCCATAGTGGCACTTGTGGCTGCTGGCGGTACTGCTGCAGGGTATAGTGTAATAACATCGGACCGGATTCAGATGCAAGAAGATTTTCCGTGCGTTCGTAATAGATCCGTACGTTAATCCAAAATAAGTACGTTTTGCAAAAGTAATGAATTTCGGAACACTTCCGTGTTGTGAAAGCAACCTTATAGTTAGCGCACGTATATGTGACGGAGAGAAACGTTCGCAACTACAACCGCACGTCTACTGCATTACCACGCCCATTTTTTACTATTTACATTCCGACTGACGCCTACTTATTAATAATCCGTCCGATCTTTTATGTTCGCACGTATTTTTGTCGTACAGAATTTACTTACACATTATTCCAATTACGCTTCATGGTCTGCACATGCGCACTAAATAGAAATCACCCCACTTACGCATTGTGCGTGCGTAAATTACCAGACGTTCTTAATTCTGAATACGGTCCATCCTCTGAAAGTAAAAAAAAAATATCAAACTCCCACAAATGGGGCACATTCCAATCACTTTATGTTCGCATGCATTTTTACGCTTCATAACTTCATGGTCTGCACATGAGCACTAAATAGAAATCACCCCACTTACGCATTTTGCGTGCATAAATTACCAGACGTTCTTAATTCAGAATATGGTCCATCCATCCATACCATATCAAACTCCCACAAATGGGGCACATTCCAATCACCAGGGTCAGAAAACAGGTGTGACAGCGCATCCATCGCATTCCCAGTACAGATCTTTATCCAGAGTCCATACTGGGAACGTGATCAACATGGGGGGTGGGCGGCTGTGGAAACCAATGCTGCTATGTGGGTTGGGGGTGTGGAGTATTTACGTTGTACGGGGAGCGCCCTCTGCTGTATACAGACCTCAGTGCGTCACCATGTAATGTCAGAATGGCGGGGAAGTCTATGGGGTCTTCTGACGGAATTCCACAAAGAAGCCTGGATAGAGCGAAATCAGAACTCCGCGATACCATACATAGTGATACAAAGTGATCAAATGGAAAAGAAAAGTAAAAGAAAACATGAAAAGGAATCAACTATATAAAAAAGGTGAAAGCAGCTGAATATGTGAATCCTTTTTATTAGCTTCGCACACGGACACCTGAATTGGGGGATTGTGTGTGGAAAGAGTCCTCTGCGTCTTATAACGACAGCAAATAATAAGAATCTCTATTAACTGACAATTGGTTCGGTGCCAGATCAGAAAATCTCCCTCTCCCTGAACATGTGAATGTCAGAACTGTCCACGACTTTGTTGGGCTTAAGTGAAACGGTCACAAAGACCAATTCTACAGCTACGCCAGGAATATAATATATTCACATTGTCTCAGGGACTTGGTGATAAGAGGTTTCCATGTAGAGGAATGAGGAGACACAAGGGAAGCAGGTTATGGAGCCAGAAGAGACCATTCCCGTGACTCCCGAGCACCTTCGTTGGGTCTGACAGATTGAAAAGTTACAAATTACATCTTGGAATTTACTTCATTCAATTACAGGCGTTTACCCACAACGACTAACGCGATAAAAGCATTGATCAGTCAAGTGCAAAACTCACTCGTAAGTGACTGACACAAGACCTGATTGTAGAAACGCGTTGGGGATTGTCTGTTCCACTGAAAAAAATGTATATTATGCCCTAAAATGCGCATTTCTGAGGGCTGATGCCATCAATCACCCACTATTACTGACCAATCCTATGCAAGGTGCTCCACGGCTGCCACAAACACCGCACTTTTCTAGATTTTTCCTATTGATGTTTTATTGCATTTATACTATTTAGTGTTGGCTGAGAACAATTGTTTCTTGCAATATTTAAGCTTTAAGTCAGATAGAGAGAGGCCACGGCATCCCATCAGCATTACAGAGTGATAACACTTTACCATCCATCGTCCATGTGGCCTAAAAGACTAAATACAGCAAAATAATGCCCTTAGATTCAATGCCCAATATATCCCCCCCCTCCTCCCCCGGGTCGTAGAAAAACCATTGTAAAGCTCTGGAACAATATCAGGAAATAACACAACTAATAATGAACCATTTTACCATAGTAGATGCATCAGACGGATGTCAGACAGAGAGAGAAGGAAACATGCCCGGTGTAATAGTGGCATGACAGTGGTAGCAAGGTGAGAGGGTGGCAGGGAGAACAGAGGGAGCAACAGAGGTGTGAAGGTGGCAAGGAGTGGGTGTAAGGAGGGTGGCACTGAGTGCGTGTATGGAGGGTGGCACTGAGTGGGTGTATGGAGGGTGGCACTGAGTAGGTGTATGGAGGGTGGCACTGAGTGGGTGTAAGGAGGGTGGCACTGAGTGGGTGTAAGGAGGGTGGCATAGATGGATTGTTACTATACAATTACATATAGAGAAACGGGTCTCTAGGAATGCCCTCCTTATGTCTTCTGTTAGTTCATCCCTCCCGCTTAGTGTGTTAGGCCTCCATCCTAGTGTTGTCCCCTCCTCCAGCACTCCCCCCTTTGCTGCCCTTTTACCCCATCCCCACCTGGTATATATACAATCATTATTTATACTCTTGATTGAGTTGTTGAATAAAGAGATGATTTCATTGGGACGTTTTGTTTGAAGTTGCTGCAGGAAAAAAAAAATCAATAAAACGGTCTAAAGGTGGATGTGACCGGACAAAGTCCCCAGAACGTTATATGTCACCCCCAGCCGTGTCCCCTCACCCCCTCACTCTCCTGTCTCTGATGTGTGTGGGTCAGGATGGGGGCACTCACACATCACGTCTGTATACACACATCCACCTACCCACATATTGTATCATACAGAGGACACTGGCAGGTAAATTGTATCACACAGGATACAGGGCCGATACATGATGTCACTTCCAGGTATTATATACAGATGCAATGTATAAACTATCTCTCTATCACACACATACACAAAATGTATTACAAGCAAAATACAATGTATTATACAAGACACACAATCAATGTATAACACACAGAATGTATGCAAACGCAGACACAATGTACCACACAAAGGACACACAAGGGATCACCTAGAACACACACAGATTCAATGTATTAAGCACAGAACACACAAATACAACGTATCACACATCAGAGACACATTATAGATACAATGCAGCACACACAGGACACACACAGACACAATGTATGAAACACAGGACACACAAATACAATGTATCACATCACAGATTATAGATACAATATAGATACAATGCATCATACACAGGACACAGATACACAATACACAACAAATCGCCCATAACACACACAGATTTAATGTATGATACACAGGAGATACATATACGATATATGACACACACAGGACACAGATACAAAGTATCACACACAGGACACAGATATAATGTATATTACACACCAGGGACCCATATACAATGTATCACACACACCGGGGACACAATGTATCACACACACAGGACAGATACAATGTATCACACACACCAGGGACACAATATATCACACACACAGGACAGATACAATGTATGTCACACACCAGGGACCCATAGACAATGTATCACACACACCGGGGACACAATGTATCACACACACAGGAAAGATACAATGTATGACACACACAGGACACAGATACAATGTATATCATACACACCAGGGACACAGATACAATGTATCACACACAGGACACAGATATAATGTATATTACACACCAGGGACCCATATACAATGTATGACACACACCGGGGACACAATGTGTCACACACACACAGGACAGATACAATGTATGACACACACCGGGGACACAATGTGTCACACACACAGGACAGATACAATGTATGACACACACAGGACAGATACAATGTATGACACACACCGGGGACACAATGTGTCACACACCCGGTCACATGACCGTGCGGCGGAGGTTCTGCGGCGGCTGCGGCCCCTCTCTCTCTCCCTCTCACCTGTCTCCTGTCAGGGTCAGCGCCGCCGGCTGTCGGAGGGTCCCGGGGAGGCCTCCTGGCTCCGGCCCGAGCTGTGCTGCCCGCGGGGCTCCATGCTCCGGGAGGACCGGCCGGATGGATGGGGGGCCCCGGGGCCGCTGCTGTCACCGAGTCGGGGGATGAGCGTCCGGCCCAGCGGAGAACACGGCGCCTGCACGACCCCCAGAGCGGCCGCCAATCCGGAGCCGGGCACAGGGCAGGGGGACCACCAATGACAGGCTGCGGCGGAGACAGGAGGAGGAGGGGCCCCTGACACATCCCAATCCCCTCACATGTCCTGCTGGAGGACCCCGCCGGCCCCTGTGGGTGACTGTCATGGCTCTGGTCACCTGGAGACCCCCTGCCCTGCATATGAGGGGTGATAGGGCCAGATGCACCCTACCCCTGAGACCTTATTGACACCCAGAGTGCAGGTGACCCTCCCAGGGGGGGCTTTTCCTCCTGATTCATGACATAATGCACCATTATTCCCTTTATTTGTCCCCTTTGAACCCCCTGGAGGGGACCACATACTATCCTTGGAATTCCTGCACATTAGACCCTGCGGAGCTGCCCCTTCATTCATTTCAACCTTTCCATTCTATCGCCATTGCCCGGTATAAACTGCGTATAAACCACGGATCCCACCTTAAAATTTTACGTGAGAACTATGCGGAAGCCGGTATAGTACATAAGGGCTAAAACACCCCCATCCTGCGCACCTAGCCGCCATCGTAAATCCTTCCATTTCAGAAGTCTGGATCAGGAGGATCCGCGTGGATCCAGGTCATAGTGTGGCGGTCGCAGCATTTATTCGTTGGGGCTGATTTAGAGCTGCACTGACACCTATTCTTATTAGGTACAAGTGTAACCCTGAGCAATAACATGCGGAACTGCAAGAGGAGGCGACTTTAAATTGTGAAAGCAGAAGAGAAATAGAAATAGAGAAGTGAAGTTTCTCAACTCAACTCTAATTTATAAATTGCTCATAAAGCTGAGCAGTGTGTGAGGTCTATGAGCAAAAGTGAAGTATTTCTCCTGCATGCAAAAGATTGGAAATTAATGATCTCCCCTCACTTTGCAGATTGGTTTAAGCCGAGCTTTTGTTTGTTTTGCCCTTTGTCTAAAACCCTGAATCAGCCCAAATTGTCTATTAAGCTGGCCATACACTGGGCCGATTATCAATCCCAACAAGGGGCGTCCCGATAAACGTGATGATTTCCTACCAGGGTAATATCCTGTTATTGGCGCCCTACACCTCTCCTGCTGGGACCGATCCGAGCAGAAGAGGGAGGCATGTAAAGAATAGGGAGCCAATCAGCTTATTGATAAATTACCGGGCGCTAGCGCCTTATTTAATTTAAACATGCTTAAAATTCAACTAGTTGTATCAGAGTTTCTGGTGCATTTATCTGGCATTTTAAATATTGATATTGTCCACTAACTAACTCACCGGATAATTGGCTGATCGGACCGATAATGGCTCCAGATAAGGCCAGCTCAAGTATAGACTGGCTTCAGTGACTCTACAAGGAAAACGTCTGATCTCTGTAAAGAAGACTCAGCTGTTTCACTGCAAAGTGGAAAGTTACAGAACTCTGGGGCTTCAGAGATAACGACAATTCTAATGTGTATTTAGTGAAAATGTCATGTAATCAATAGCAATTACGTAAAAAAGAAACGTACTTATAAAACGGCTCCAGATTTTCTTATAACTTTATCAGCAGTTCACCAACTGTGTGCAGACCGCTGGCTTCCTGACATGTGAGAGATACCCTTTCATGGTTGTGATGTCACTGTCACGGGGGAGAATGATGACTAAAAGACCATCACAAATCTTTGGATCTCTGAGACCGGGGTGTGACAGGCTGGAGGGCAATGATAAGACACGAAGGGCTCCATTGACAAAATGGCAAAGACTTCGTTCCCAGGAGACAAAGACTGTTTTCAGGGGATAAAGACTGTTTTCAGGAGACAAAGACTGTTTTCAGGGGATGAAGACTGTTTTCAGGGGATAAAGATTGTTTTCAGGGGATGAAGACTGTTTTCAGGGGATGAAGACTGTTTTCAGGGGATAAAGACTGTTTTCAGGGGATAAAGACTGGCGGAAACGGGGGAAAACGGTCTGGTTTCCATGGCAATCATTTGCATTAGCACCCCTCATCGCCGGTCCGCTCTAATGAATGTGGGCTGGCAGATCGCTATATTTACTTAATGGCGGTGCTGATACTATATATATAACGCCAGGATTGGTGTAAGCATTCCAGCCGTCTCCCCATATACCCCCTCTTTTTCTTCCCCTAATAGCTGTTATACACAGAATGCAACTAATTAGAATAATAATAATAATAATGGAACTCTAAACATTCTGGGTTATCATCAACACAAAGGGCCAGATTTACTAAGCTGCGGTAATGGAAAAAGGGAGATGTTGCCCATAGCAACCAACCAGATTCTAGCTCTTACTTTCCTATCACATATTGGAGAATGTCAGCTTTATTTTATTTATTAACAGGTTTTTATATAGTGCCAACAGATCACGATTTACAATTTTAATAATCAGCATAAACAAGACTATACAGGGCAGTGTGTTTGTCTTCAAAATGATGTTAGAAACATATACACATAAATTCATTCCTATAGAAAGCAAACAGAAAAGAGTCAAGTCTAAACCAATGTGGCTAATTAAAAAAAAAGATGCTGCATTTAAATTGTTTAAATCTGAAGGAACTGAGGCGTCCTTCCATAACTATAAGAAATGTAATAAGAAATGCAAAAAGGAAATCAGATTAGCAAAAATGGAGACTGAAAAACAAGTTGCCTGAAAAACAAGTTGCAAAAGAAAGTAAGACAAACCCTAAAACGTTTTTTAAGTATATAAATAGTATATAAATAAATAATAATAATATAAATATAGATAAATAAAGCTCCTGGCCCTGATGGCATACACCCAAGGGTTCTAATGGAGCTACATTCAGAAATTGCTAGACCGTTGTTTTTAATTTTCATAGACTCAATTTCATCAGGCTGTGTACCAAGGGATTGGCGTATAGTAGATGTAAGGCCATTCTTTAAAAAGGGAATAAGATCATGACCGGGTAATTACAGACCTGTAAGTCTGACATCAATAGTTGGGAAACTGCTGGAAGGGATACTAATGGATAATATACATGATATCTTGATGTGCAATAAGATTATTAGTGCGAATCAGCATGGATTTATGAAAGATAGGTCATGCCAAACTAACCTAATTAGCTTCTATGAGAAAGTTAGTTTGACCAGGGTAGTGCAGTAGATGTGGTCTACTTAGATTTAGCAAAAGCCTTTGATACAGTGCCACACAATAGATTGGTCCACAAAATAAGGGAACTGGGTCTAGGAAACAACATTTGTACTTGGATCAAAAACTGGTTGGAGAATAGGGAACAGAGAGTTGTGATAAATGGAACTTATTCTAATTGGTCAAAAGTTTTAAGCGGTGTACCTCAAGGTTCTGTGCTGGGACCAGTCCTTTTTAATATATTTATTAATGACCTTGGTGATGGTTTAGAGGGCAAGTTTTCCATTTTTGCAGATGACACTAAACTATGTAAGGTAATAGAATCTGAGCAAGATGTAGCGTCCTTGCAGAGGGACTTGAGTAAACTAGAGGATTGGGCGACCAAATGGAAGATGAGGTTTAACATAGATAAATGTAA
>WWET01000970.1:12538-26835 GCA_011038615.1 Limnodynastes dumerilii
AGGTATATTTAATATGTGTAGATTTCTATATTTTATTAGTTAATTCCTCATGTAGTTTTACTTTCAGAAATTTGCTTTAATTGAATGTAATCCAGTAAATTGTTTTGTGTATTTGTATGTGTATTGTATAGCAAAAACTAGGTTGAAATGTGTATTATATGGTGATAACTAGGATGCAATGTGTATTGTTGAAACAGTCTGTGGGTGTAACAGATTATACGCAGATAATTTTATTTGTTTCATTGATACAGCCATCCTCCGGCCATGACTTTTTGACGACACCCATTGACTTATTGGTGGGCCCCCGTAAAAATTAGTAGATGTCCCGTTTTGAGGGGAAAAAAAAATGGTCACGTTATGTTAGACTTGAGTCTGTTTATTAATGCAACTACTGTTCTCAACTGTGCTCATACATAGAGATATTGCTAGTGGGAGTCTATGTTAGTTGTTGATAAAGTTATTCAGGAACTTCCTGACTCTTCTAGTAAGCTGTATAGTAGCTGTGTAAGCAGCAAGTTAAGACTGCAGCATGTTAGCCACACTATATGTTCAATAAAGGTTCTTCAAAGTGATATTGCAGCATATGCTTGTCCTAAATGCGTGCCTGCTAACATATGCCGATCATGCAAACCACAGCCTCAAGACCTGCCCCCCAGCCTATCAACGCTACCTTAAAGACTGCATTTACGCAATCTACGTTTCTAAAAGAAACATAGATGACGTTAGAAAATTACTGCGCATGCGCAGTATCTCAAGTCGAAAAACACTGGGCACATATGCAATGCGCTCGGTGCTCTGAATCCGGTCCCGTGTTACTAAGAACTGGGCGGGATTAGCATCATCAAGCCCTGCCCCGCACCTTGTAATACTATTAAAATTTGCATACATTGCGTCATTAAGCCCCACCCCGTACCAGCCTCCATCTCTTCCCTCCAGGATCTCCCAGAGGAATGCTTTGAAAAGTCAGCAAGCTTGGGATAAATTTCCATCACTAGTACTTTTCGAAAACAATTGGGCTTTAAAGTACAGTCGATGTATGGAATAGAATACAGAGTTGTTACTTTAATTCCAGCCCATCCCCATTCTTTACACATGCATTCATCTTATAAGATAAGACAGCAAGGAACTGACAAATGACCAGGAAAGACAGTGATAAATGTTACATGCTTCATAACCACTCATTAAAGCTCACACTCTGCGTTTACACCTGTGAAGAAATGAAGAAAATACGCTTCACATATGGCATGGTCGTCACACATCATTAAGTTGTGGAATAACATATTGTCCACCAGTAACAGGCATATGAATGAAATCCTTCATGCTGCCAACACAACATCCTTAGAACATCATTTACATGCTTTATTGCAATAAATACAGTTCACCAAGAGGAGAAGCTGGACACTTTCTTGTTTAAAAGACTGTAATGATTACTTGAAATGTGGGTTCGGTGGCGGGAGGCAATTCTCCCCCATTCAGGGCTAGTGCCTGGATCAGTGATGCAGGGAGCTCAGAAACGGATACCCGGAGCTCTCTGCATCCATTTAAAGACATCCGTTGGATGGGTGCAGGGGTAATTTTGGAGATCTGATGTAGATCTCCCAGTCAGCCTGCCCAAGATGGCCATGAGGAGTAGCCTGGAAGGTTGAGTGTAAGTTTCACTGGGCAGGTCAAGGTCAAGGGAGAGCCCATGGGGTTAAGGGGAGGGGGGGATGAAGCAAGCATTCATTAACACTTTGCTGTCTACAAGCACTCTGTCTCCAGGTCCCCATGAGATGGTAACTGGCCTACAATATGATCACAAGAGACTCCTGTTTGAAATGTAATCATTCTGGTATTATTGGACTTTTTCTGTACTGAATGAATCTTAAACCACATTTAAACTCTGACAACTGCTGCTTGTCTGTTTTACCTGGCTCTTAATACATGCCACCTGCTCGGGTGTGGGACACCGCAGAGAACGGCCCTTTTTCGAAAGGGTTGTTTTCGAGACCGCGTTTTGGAAGATGGATTTTCTAATAGACTTCCTGCCCCGCCGCAGACAGGTAAGTTCCTATCCCTATTTTCTCAACCCCAACTTTTATACTAATGCTTACCCCAACCCTCCCCTTCCATTACCCTTACCCTCCCTTTCCCACAGCCTAACCCTAAGGTTCTGTGCGGAAATCAGCAGAAATGGTGGCAGTAACTTTGGATACAGTCCTGACTGTACAGGCTTTTTTATTTGGCTCATAAAAACCGTTGTGATTCCCTGTACTGAATACTGTCAGCTGAATCAGGGACAGCCGAAAGTTCCTTTTCAGTTGTCTCTATTTCAAATGACAGCTGTTTTAGATTTTCTTTCATTTTCGTAAGTGCCGCTGTCCAGGACTTAGGGTTAGGCTGCGGGGGGGACTTAGGGTTAGGCTTTGTGTGTGTGGGGGGGGACTTTGGGTTAGGCTGCGGAGGGTGGGGGATAGGGTTAGGGAGTGGGGTTGCTTACCTTACAGTGCACCATGTTCGGAGCTCCAAGGATCCATTGCTATGCTTCTTCGAGGCATAAGCAATCGATATCCCTGCCAGTTTGGAACTGGCTGGGAGTGAACGGCCCTATCGAAATAGGGCCGTTCACATCGGGGACCCACATTCCATAAAAACTACCACCTGTTGTGACCTGTGTACCTGTTCCTTGCTTCCAGCAATCCAAGTGTCTGATTTCTTCAGGCCCGTACAACCTGTAACTGCTCAGGTGAAACTACTCTCTACCCTCAGCATGCTCTTCTGCCTACCAGCCTTGCCTGTGTTTGTAGAGCATGTTCCTCCAGGGCGCAATAGAGTATTTGGTGCACAAATTAATCTCTTAAGAACAGACTTGTCAAACTTGTGGCCCAAATGCATAATATTACTTTGTGGACTATGGGGAATATTGGGGAGGCTGGAGATATAGGATGAGGATGATGGAGACACATGAATGGTGAATACTGGGGAGGCTGGAGAAACATGATGGGTAATACTGGAGAGGCTGGAGAGACATATTGGACAATTCAGGGGAGGCTTGAGAGACATAATGGAGAATATTGGGGAGGCTGGAAAGCCATAATGGAGAATACTGAGGAGGCTGGAGACACATGGATGGGGAATACTGGGGAGGCTGGAGAGACAAAGAATACTGGGGAGGCTAGAAGAGACTTTATTTTTCTTCCTGCCCATACAATCATAGACTTTGATTGTTTAACCCAATTGGTTGCTTTAACATAAAGGAACTCTACATGAAGTGGACCCTCTATAGATGTACTGCACTCGTTACCTGAGCACCAATGGGAGGTGAAGCTGCATTTAGATCTAGATGCAAATCCTTTCCTAAGAGGAATTGCAAGGTTGTTATAATTTACAAATGCTACAGAAACGATTATATAAAAACATTATATAAAGATGCATTTGTCATATTTGGTATTTCAAAGAGTTGTCACCATAAGGGATGTATTTTCTTGCTTGTTAGCCATCGAAGACCCTGCATTTCACACATATAATAGGTGATAAGCACTTGCTCTCAGCTGCAGTACATTAACAGGTTGCATATGCTGACAGCACATTAATGCTTCTCACATTATGGGACTTGTATTATATCTATAAATACTATAACCCACGCTTCCATCATGATCAACCAGCTGCTATTTTTTTTATTACCCTTTAATTAAAAGAATAAAGTCAGTTTCATCAATAACACTGGACTGGATCTACACTTCCGATGGCGTTGTGACTGGACCTCCAAACACGTATAGGATCGTTATTGGATTCCTGAAGCATCCAGGTTTCTGTGCAAGCACGTAGGATACCAATCCCCTTCCTTGCACAACATTACTGTAGCCACTATTTTAAACCTTCCAATATGTCCCCACTTATATTGGGGATGGATTGAAAGTATAGATAGAGCAGGCAGAAAACTCCTCCATAAAAATCACATATTGATTGCTGGCTGCTGAAACGAGCACTGTCTTTTGTGAGAGTCCAATGATACCTTACATTTACATACTGGTTGGGATAGGGGCACAATGTCTTGTCCTTAGACTTGACCAACCTAATGTAAATCCGTACCACACACCAATAGCGCCTAACATTTAGAATCCCAAGAGCAAAACAAAATAAGCACAGTCCCAGTTCTACCCAAACTCCGCCCAGTCCTGTCCAAGCTCTGCCCACAAATAAACATGTTTTGGCTAAGGCAATTAACGGGATTAAAAAAAAAATCCATTGAAGGATTAAACAGTCAATTATTGCACATCCAATCACATGCTAATATCTACACCCACTAGTACATGTGCTTAGGTGATACCTTTGACAAAGACAAAGCAGCGAAATGCACATTAGCTAAAAGAGGCAGTAGGGAGAGGAATTAGTAGCAGAAAGAGAGAAGTAGTGATGCCCCTTTATAAGTCATTGGTACGCCCTCACCTAGAATACTGTGTTCAGTTCTGGAGGCCATATCTCCAGAAAGACATAAATACATTAGAGACTGTGCAAAGAAGAGCAACTAAAATGGTCCATGGCCTTTGTAACAAATCATACCAAGAAAGGCTAGAGGAACTAAACATGTATAGCTTGGAGCAGAGAAGGGAGAGGGGGGGACATGATAGCAGCTTTCACATACATCAAGGGTTGTGACCAGCTAGAGGAAGGTACCATTTTTAAAAAGAAAAGGTGTAATAGAACACGGGGGCATGAATATAAACTGGAGAGTGGAAGATTCAAAGGAAATGTGCGGAAAAATTACTTCACTGAAAGGGTGATAGATAAGTGGAATATTCTCCCATCTGAGGTGGTTGAGGCCAATACAGTTGAACAATTTAAACATGCTTGGGATAAATATAAGGGTATCCTAAACTGTAAACCAAATTGAGGGTAAATAGGGTCTAGGGTCAGTATAGGTTTAAATAAACAAATGGGCAGACTAGATGGGCCATGTGGCTCTTATCTGCCGTCACTTTCTATGTTTCTATGTACACAGCCTCCCCCCTAATAGTGCAGCAATTAGGCATCGCTCTCCTTTCAGACGGTCAGTTTACACCTTTGAACAACTGGCATGCTGTAAGAATTAGTGATGTGAAGAGAAGATGGAAGTGACATTCAGAGCATAAAGTTATTCACTAAGGCTTAAAAAATTGAGGGTACCAATCTAAATGAGCAGGAACCAGAACTCTGCTCATAAGAATCCACAAGACAATCACATTTGAACGAGTGCACATGCACAATGCTATTAGATAACGGATCTGGATTCTACAGATCCAGTGTTCCGTGGTGGAACGGGGCAGGAGGCGTATGTCAGGTGTTCGAGGCGGGAAGGGTAAATGTACAATAAAAGCACGGTTTCACCTTTACATGCAATCCGGATTTCTGCACTTTCCCCATTTTCTGCGGGTACAGTGCAGAACGTTTAAGATGTTGTTGCATTACAGATGACCCTTCGTGCAAAGGGAGTGACTTCCCTTCACATACACAGGAGCTAGTATCCCATGGTGATTTACCAATGGATCTTTACTGTCACTGCAACTGGAGCTCCATCCACAGTGGCCACAGTTCTGGATCTGGTCTTATATCATTTTTTTGAATAAATGATAGATAGAATGTGGTCTATGAAGTTTTAGTAACTCTGCACCCAGAGCAAAAATATAAGGATAACCACACAGTGCACTGAATCCAGAACGAAGTAACGTGGGCGTTTTCCGAGCCCTGTGTACAGAGAATGTCCACATTACAATACTGAGCAGATCCTCCTGATCCAGGCTTCTGTACTGGAAGCCTTTCTGATGGTGGAGTGAGATGACCTGCTAAAATGTACAGTGTGCACAGTGATGGATTTGGATGTTTCAGTCTTTCGATTTGATCTTCTGGAGCTTCTAATATGCCAAATCAACCATAGATATATTAATTTTTGAAAGTGTGTCTATTAGGGGATCTTTGGACAGTACACACTAGTAAGATATCTGGTGAAACGGTTTTTTGATTGGATGAATACAAAGATCATCTGCTGAAAAGTGCCGAGCCAGATTTACTAAGCTACAGGAAAGGAAAAGTGGTGATGTTACCCATAGCAACCAATAAGATCCTAGCTGACATTTTCTAGTAACAGAGGTGAGAGAAAGTGAGAGCTAGAATTTAATTGGCTGCTATGGGCAACATCTCCACTTTTTCTTTCCCGCAGCTTAGTAAATCTAGCTCCCAGTGTGTACCCTCTGGGGCTTTCAATCAAAAGACTGTTTCGCCAGATATCTTACCAGTGTGTACTGTTCATAGATGCTCAAAAAGTGTTTCGAAACCATCTGTGATCTTTTGGTTTGATCTTCTGGAGCTACTGATATGAAAGATCAACCATAGAAAGATATACTGTAATTTGCTTCTGCAAGCGTGTACATAGAAACATAGAAAGTGATGGCAGATAAGAGCCACATGGCCCATCTAGTCTGCCCATTTGTTTATTGAAAACTATACTGACCCTAGACCCTATTTTTACCCTCAATTTGTGTACTGTCTCTAGCTCTTAATTATGCATCATACCCATTTTATGTAAGGTTGGTGTATAACATTTAATGTAGGGTTTAGCATACGTAAATCTTGTACATGGATGAAAATTAGGATTGCAAAGCGTTTCACTATCATAAGTTTGCTACCGCTGCAGCTCTATAAAAAGGAATTCTGCTGTCCATTGACATGATGCATTCTGCAGACCCTTTCATAATGGCAAAAAGCAGGATGTTTACAGAAGAAATAATTTGCTTTCTTGAAGTCAACAATAAAAGACAAGTGTCAATTCCAACCGGCCGAGTGCGTCTAACAGCAGCGAAAGCTCCTGTCCATATCGATCACCCCTATCAATTATACCTTTATGTTGTTTCCCTGGATTACATCTGGTACATAAGAAAAAAATAAATAAAAATAAATAAATCTTTGTTTCCATTTAATGCCTGAGGATCCTCAGCGCTGATTTGGATAACGCGGCTTCTTGCCTGGGACAAGTTTACTGAAAAGTCATCCGCTATCTCTACAATTTAAATACACGCAGTGTATTCCCTGGTGGGCCCAACCAACGTGTAATGAACCCGGGGAGGAATTATTAAAACGACAGAAGAAACTTTTCTGTAATGAGGCAAAACTGCAGAGTTAACATTTATTGAAATTAGTAATTTTCCCTTTTTTTTTTCTTTTATGAAAGCATATGTTCTTTCTGCGGGTTTTATTTTACTTTTATTTGTGTTGTGTTTCTTCGTGAAGCAGATGTAAAGCATTTAATGACATTTTGCTAATTAATTTAGACCATTAGCTGTAATTTTATTACATTTTAGACAAAATACTGTATAAAAATGGCCGTCCATTCATTTTGGACTATCGGGATTGCAGATTGCAGATTTCTGCTAAAGAAAAATTTTCCATATGTTGCTTTTGTAAATTAAACACCTAAGCCCAGATCCAGACTCCAGCGCGCTTCACGTGCGTGCGGGGGTCCGTAGTTACGCACCCATAGTGGGTAGTGCACGCCCTCTGCACTCCAACCCCTATTTTACATGGCTATCCCCCTAGAAATGTAACCCCCTTCTGCGCAAGTACTAACGTACGTAACTTAGTTGTGTACGTCAGTACTTACGCAGTTGGAACATCTAGTGTGCGCCTGCGCAGATGTTCCGACACTGGGGACTTACACAAATGACTTGCGCAAATCCCCTGTCAGCTTTAGTTCGGGATCTGGGCTCTAAAAGGCAACTTATCCATGTAGTGTAAAAGCTGGTTCCGTACGCTATAGCGACAAAAAGAAGATTGGGAGTGATACCGCCAACACCATGATATGACGCCGTTCTACCATTGCCCAGTTTCATAAATCAGGCATAATAATAATTTAAAAAAAATGAATGACCTTGTTCCCATCCGCTCTCCTCCCTTCTGTCCACACTCTCTCCTCCGCTCCTGCTGTCCGCTCTAGAAGAGTGCTGATTAGTTAACTCTGTTGACACTTTATCAGCGGCATGTTAACTGTTGCCGCTAAGAAAGTTGCACTGACATACTACCCCTTGCAAAATCGCATACGATACAAATAGCAGGAAGATCATTTATATACCAGAAAAATAAATCCAGGCCTGTACGGCTCTAACCAGTACACACCAATAGTCCCTTTGGAAAGTAGCGGAACCTAACATCCCACTCACAGAATACCACCGGGAATTTCCTGCAGCAAATCTCCTGCAGGGGACTTGAGGCTTTGGTTTCATGCAACCCACAGCATCAAATCCTGCCCACCAACCTAGAAACCCTAGCATTCATAGTGTTACTAGGGGCTGGGTAGGACCTAATGATGCAATTAGCATCATCAGGCCTCACCCCCACCCCTAGTAGCACCATGAAACCAGCCATTAATGGTCAGGGGGAAGGGCTTCAGGACACAATTTGCATAATCACATAATTAGGCTCCACCCCTGCATCGGCCTCTATCACTTCCCTCTGGGGAAATCCGTCTGACAGGCTGTCACTCCAGATCTGCATGCCTAATCCACACAAGGAAGGGGAAGGATCAATAATCATGCAGATTATGAGGAGTGGGTACAGGTAGGCACTTCCACACAGCTCTACATTCAGACGGATGCAAATTCGTGCAGAGAACTTAAGGTAGGGTTCTGGACACGTGCGTGAGAGGGAAGTGACCGGGAAGTTTACTCCCCTCTTACGTGCACACTTACAGATCTCTGAGTACGGGAAAATGCATGGACCTTCAAAAAGAGTTCTCACCACTTAGAATTGGTGACCACTGGCCACACATGAAAAATGAGTATGCCAACTGCCTAGCAACTGCTGGCATCTTGAGCTACGAGCCGCTCCTCTGAGTATCTCAAACCAGACCAGATTTCCAATGCCAGATGTCCACTGGATCCAACATTCCCTGCAGACAAGGTAGGGGATACTCTCCTCATTCATGTGTGGACCCTTACTTAAAACTTCAGCACTGCCTCGGCATGGTAGTCTGGGTAGTACAGAAGGAGATAAGCCCTTGCTACACTATTACTCTACTTTATCCCTCCCATGTAACAGAAGTACTTTCCACCCTGTCATCGGAAATACATTGCTTGTATGTTCTTTAGCAGTAAGTGGCCATTTACCGATCTTAGCGATTGGAGAAGCCCAAAGTCTAGAACCGGATCCAGAGTCACGTACGTTACCCCACTTATGCACGCAAAGCACGTAAGTGGAGTTCCATACAATAGGTATTATGATAAAAGGGGCTGTGCTTACCTTCCGTCCGCAAAGGTGAGCGGGGAGGAAGCATTTAAATGAACCATTACAGTAGAGTTTACGTATTTATAAGCGGATCAGCAGTCAGATGGATCGCTGATCAGCTCGTGTGATTTAAGGCTGCCTTAAGTCACGCAAATATTCACATGAGAGAGGGGAGTGACAGGGGAGTTCACTTCACTCTCTCGTGCGGACGGACAGACCCCCTTGCGGACTGAAAGCGTTTGGGCTTCTGGATCATGCCCTTAGTCGTTGTAATAATTAAAAGCATGGAGACACCAATTTTCTGAATTGAAGTAGTAAACAGTGTTACATAAATGACACCCCATTAAGAATTCCTTTTGAGACAAGGCCGGCGGAACACAGTAAGCGGGAAAGGGTGGCGCCAAGCCAGAGGGGCCCTTCCCACCGCCTGCTATCCCCCCCCCCCCCGCTGCAGTGGCGTCACAATGGGGGTGCGGACCGCACCGGGTGTAAAGTGTTCAAGGGTGATGGAGAGAGGACCTAGATGGATGATGGACATGGCATTGCACAGTGTGCACTCTCAGACTGACAGGGAGGTAGGAGGTGCTGCAGAGGAGAGGCAGGTCTGGACCTGCCTCCTCTCCACAGCACCTCCTCCCTCATAAATGACGCTGGTGTGAACCCAAGATCATGCCAGAGTCATTAATAAGGTAGAAAGCACGCACCGAGGAGGAGTGAGAGGCGAGCCACGACAGCGACCGAAGTAGAGACTAAGGTAAGTTAGTGTGTGTGTAACAAATCAAAACTGTTTGGGGGGCATGCACTAATGAATCAAGACTGTTTGGGGAGGGGGAGACATGCAATAATGAATCTAGACAGTTTTGGGAGGGGGGAATCATGCACTAATTGGGTAGGGCGCACATTTATTTTTTGCAGGGGGGAGCCAGACATGCAAGCACCGGCCCTGTTCTGAGATATAGCCGCTTAGTGGATTCACATAAAGAAGATAATTGAATGCAATGCTACAAATTCTAAAGGTGATTCTGTACTTATGAATAGTTGTATTATGCATACCAGTTACTGAATACTTAGAATGTAACAATTATATTCTAGGCGACCATTTTCATTCATTATGTTTTGCAGTGATTTGTTTCATTACAAATATTAGCATATTATTTAACAAATAGCCATCTGGGGTATTATCTGTTCATCTTGCATCTTTCATATACAGTCATTACAATACCCAAGATCATATTGACTGTAAGTGGGTCTATTCTGTTAAATCCTTATTGTTGTTTATTGTTGTTTATTGTGAAATTTGGTATCAAACAGTGAATTATTAGCACTTAGAGGAACAATGTGTCCTTGTTCATGAGTGTCAAAGGGTTGACCTTCACCATGATTGAATTCTCAGAATTCTACAATGATGTTTTGTGAATTATGTACTTTACATTTTATCACCTTTTTCTCTATACGCTGTGAATATATTATCACCTTTTGTAATATGTTACAGTATGTGATGTCCAGAGGCAGAACTAGCAAGTTGTGGGCCCAGGTGCAAAAATATGCTTTGGCCCTGAAGATATCCTAGGTAACCTGGTGGGGAGCTTCGGTGGTGCAGTGATGGGCCCTTGTATCAACATGGGCCCTGATGCCGCTGCACCAATGGTAGTTCAACCCCTGGTGATGTCACTATGTATTTATGTGGTCACTATGCAGGAAATATATAAATGTTCTATATGATATAAATGGAACCTTTCTAAGTAATAAAAAAATGTTGAAAATGCTCTCACTCCCCCCCACCTCTCCCAAGTCCCACCGCCCTGTCTAGCAGTACTGCGAATCCTAGTTTCTAGTGATTGGGTGGGACTTGATGATGTAATTTCCATCATTAAGCCCTGTCCCATCCTTAGTGAGGCTTCAGGATGCAATTTGCATAAATCATGTCTCAAGCCCCACCCCCATGCCGGTCTATCCAACACTCACTTTCCCTTCCTTCTATATCGTACAGCAATCTGGGTCGTCGATGGCCTTGTTCATTTAGTCCGAAAACAGATTTACTTGGCTCATGCGAACATCTGAACATGAACTTTACAGCTAATGAATGCAAAATGTAATTCAAACATCCTCTCGCTATGCGATCTAAACCATACAATGACCTTCTTTCAGCTTAACATTTATCCATTTTATTGTAATAAAAAAAAAAAATACACTTATTTATATATTGCTGAAAGCAAAGGCTTTGTTGAAACGTACTTTCCGTGTGCTGTGTTAGACATTGTAATATTTGGTGTAGGTGAAGGGAAATGAAGCTAATTCTGTAGGGATTGTAACCTTCTGAAGGCTCAATCAGAACTGTGTATAAGAAAATATGTATTTATGTTGTTTCAGTTTAACAGGGCAACCTCTACCTGCATATGACTGTATCATTTTTATAAATGTATTTAGTAGTAAACATATTGGGCTGGATCCAGACCTTGTTAAGTGCATGAACTTAGTTACTCAAGGGCTAAACCATCTTGATTTCAGGGGGAGCCAAGTTAATTGTATTCTTTGCATGCAGAGATATATATCTGAATTGCTTACTGCACACAGATACTGACTAGCTTTACTATCACACTGTTATTTAGACTTGGGATAGGAAACATCACCTCTCAACTCTAATACTATTTGCAACAGATGAAATATGACTCCCCTGCAATCAACATGGTTTAGCCCAGGAGTAACTAATTTCAAGCACTTAACAAGGTCTGGATCCAGCCTATTGTATAGTGTCGTGCAGTTGGGGAGATTGTTATACATTACACACATATTAAGGGACCAATGTACAGTTATGTGGCCCGTATCCAGACTTCAATCTTGAGTCCGCAGTGGAGGCTATCGTAAGGAATTTGACATCCACAACAACCCCCTGCTCTCCTACGTGGAGATGGTGGAATCCATGCACAGGACCCCACCTTAAGTATTCCTCACCGCAGGGCCACCGTCAGAAACTCTGGGGCCTGGGACACATTCATAGACCCTGGTCCTACATCATACCCTCCAACTTTTTTTTTACTGGAAAATTGGTACACCTGGGGGGCGTGTCCATGAAGGGGGTGTGGCTTGTCCAGAGAAGGGGCAGGACTTTAATCTATTTTTATTTTACACCTTATTGTATGAGCCTGGAACTCACAGGAGAGGGTCCTGTCACTATAGCAGTGCTATAGTAGTCTATCCCTGCAGCTCTGCTATAGTGATCAGATGTTTCAGGGCTAGAAGGTGAGTATAGGGGTGAGGGAACTGCTGGGTCAGAATCCGGTACAACAGCCATTTTAGCCGGTACAGACCATTAAAAAAAGGTACTGTACCTGCTAAATAGGTACAGTTGGAGGGTATGCTACATGACCTCATCAGCGATGTCACATAAGGGGCAGGGCGCCATAGGCGGATTTAATAGCAGGTCAGGGTGCAGAGAAATACTTCCTAGTGCATTGGCCTGCTAATGAATAGCTCTGAGCAGCAAGTATCAGCAATACGTACAAACAAGGGGAACATTAGGCGCTTGTGATTACCAAAAACAAAAACTAAAAAAAACTACGATGTCCACAGTATCTATATGTCAAACAATAAAAATGTAATATCACAATTCTAATGACAAAAACATATAATAAAATAATATAATCAAGTGAGAAGATATGAGGGCAGATATATTTCCTTGTAATAACAGCACTTTCGAGCCTAATTCATCCCTCTGATGAAGTCGTAAGGACGACGAAACGCGTCAGACGTTACCTATTGTGAGGAGACTGAAAAATCGATTGCTGGAAGCACTTGAGCACTTTTTGAATTATTCTTCCGCACATCGGGCACTTTTTGAAACGATCACATTGTGCCTAGGGGTGATCACAACAGCCCGCCCGCTAAACCTGGAGAGCGTGTTCCTTTACAGGCCGACGGCTGATACGGCATCTGGGGAGGAGGAGGAGCGTGGAGCCAGAGTCTGCAGCCGGACGCGGCTGCAGCTCGTGAACAGTGCAACATTGTTCTTTCATACACGGCGGTAAATATATATCGGCAAACTCCACCTTTCAATCTGATGCTTGTCTGCTAAAAGCATTCTTGTGGAACTTTGTTTAAAATCCTCCAGTGTTTTTTATCGGCTTTCAAAGTGCAACCACTAAACGTTATGTGACTTACGCTTCAGCTGGTGTGCCTGCCGAGAGCACGTGTATACAGGCAGCGTTTGTTTACTAGTGGAGACATTGAGAGATACATTGTACGTAAAGGAAGCATTTCCTTCAGTAACCACCTCTATTCATTGCAAGTATTTATCTTCTCTCCAGCGGATTTTAGGCTCGAAAGTGCTGTTATTACAAGAAAATATATCTGACCTCATATCTTCTCACTTGATTATATTATTTTATTATATGTATTTGTCATTAGAATTGTGATATTACATTTTTATTGTTTGACATATAGATACTGTGGACATCGTAGTTTTTTTAGTTTTTGTTTTTGGTAATCACAAGCGCCTAGTGTTCCCCTTGTTTGTACCTATTTACTAGTTTGGAGTGGGGCACCACTTCTTCACTATTGGCTGCTGTTTTTATCTCAAGTGTTTTTTCCTGGTAAAGCGCTTTGATTTTTTTTTTCTTTCTAGTATCAGCCATACAAAGCATTGGCAGGCGCTCTGATAGCGTCCCTATCCGCACTTATGGAGATGCAAGCAGAATACTGGATTGTGGGTAAGGGCTTAGCCTCTGCGTGATTTATGGAACCCCCGTGGGGGTTCCTAAATCACGTCAATAAGTCCCACCCAGATAAAGAAATCTATTTATTCTCTCTGATCTCATGGAGGGAGGAAATAAAAATTAGGCATCCCGGATATAAATGTGCCTGCCCCTTGCAGCTTAACACAGCATTGCTCAGGTCTACACTTGCTCCTAAAAGAGGTGTGAGCATACTCTCCAACATGACCCCTTCCATTCCGTACAAAATACTCTGCTCCTGCTCTTTCCATTCAGAAAGCTTGTCAACAACGTATTCACAGTGAAATAGTCCCACTATGCCAATACATACAAACAAACACACGTAAACTATATATC
>WWET01000970.1:62170-72688 GCA_011038615.1 Limnodynastes dumerilii
TTTTTTTTTTTTTGCAACATGGCTAATTATTTATATTCTAAAACAATTCTAAGCACTAAATTAAATTCCCACCTCATAAAAAAATGTGTAAATATGAAAATGCTAAACAATATCTAAGAAATCCTAATACATTAAAATGTTCTTGTTCAGTAAAAACCGACCCCCTATAGATCCTCCCCTACGCTCTATTAAGGATTCCCTGCAAGTCTGGGACCGGTTCTTGGGCCGCCATACTAATCTGGTTCTCCCAACTAGAAACCTCCCCATCTCGGCCTTGTCTCAGTTTATTCCCAATTTCACGATTACTAGTTGGAGTACGCAGGGGCTGTGCCAGTTGGATCATCTACTGCCCCAGAAGCGACTACGCCCATTTTCAGAGCTGGTTACCCGTTTTAATATTCCTGCCTCTGAAGTTTTTCGCTACCTCCAAGTTAGCCACTGGGTATCTGCCACATTACAAACCCCCAATACCTTGCAACTCCCTCCGGATGATATTCAGCAACGTTTATCTGTAGGGGGTAGTGCGGGTGCCATCTCTTTCTGGTACAAGCTCATAATCTCTGCGGATTCATCTGAGAGTAAGGCTCCTCCGCACCTCCGGTGGGAAAAAGATCTGGGTATCATGATCTCACCACAACAATGGGTTAAACTGTCTGCTCAAATCTTTAAGATGTCCAGATGCTCTAATCATGTTGAGATGGGCATTAAGATACTAAACAGGCTATATCTTACCCCTGCGAGACTCCACACTATGTGGCCAGCGTCCTCAAAAATTTGCTGGCGTGGTTGCGGGTTAACGGGTGACCTATTACATGTGTTCTGGTCCTGCCCTAAAATACGCCCTCTGTGGGAGGACGTGTTCGCGCTGGCATCTAAAGTATTAAATCATCCCATCCTCCCGTCCCCACAGATAGCATTATTACACCTCTACCCTGAGGACCTACCCAGGGAAAAACACTACCTACTTGGCCACTTTTTGATTGCCACTAGGGCGGCCATAGCTCAGCTATGGAAGTCCGTAGACCCTCCCACACTGCCTAAAATAATTGCCAAAATCACATATAACCATACGATGGAGACTCTGCTGGCCGAGTACCGGGTCTCTGCTTCCTGCCCCCTCTTCCAGTGGCTGCCTTGGTCGGATTACCTCCAGGAAGAAAGTAGGCGTCAGCTACCGTCGATTTAGCTCTTATACTTTGCATTCCCTGCTCGTCCTACGGTAGTAGCATGAGTTCATTTGGGTCCCCTGTGTGCAGGTCTAGTTTATATGGTCGCTACGGCTCTGTTTGTTGGACATGTTCATAATGGTACTCAACGGTTACTTTGCCATATTGTATATATCCTGTCCTGTTGGAGATGATATTTATTTCTCAGTTTATATGTGTTGTAACATATGATGTTCCCCCCCCGCCCCCCCCTTCTTCCTTTCTGTATCCCTCTCCCTTGTTTTCTTTTTTTGTTATTACAAAATCAATAAACTTGAACGTTAAAAAAAAAATAAAATGTTCTTGTTCTTTTTAGAGGCTCTTTAATCCTTCTGCATGATACATTCAGTAATGCAGGCAGTCATACTGAGTGACATAACATTATTATTATTACGAGAGAAATTTGCATTCATGTTAATTTTGAATGTGTGTGTGCAGACATGAAGTTTTTGTTTAAATTAATTTTTTTTAAATAACTTTATAACAGAAATAGTGCATCTTTCTGATAGAAAATATAGAGAACTGGATCCTGTAACACAAATATATTAGGAAAAACTTATACAAATATACAGATATGAAAGAACACCCAATATGCTTAAGTGGTACATTTGGCTCTGATGCTGTCCATAGTTAAGGCAACTCTTCAAAGTTGCGGAACATACTGTAAACCTTGTTCTGTTGTCTGTCTTTATTGAGAGAGAGAGAGAGAGAGAGAGAGAGAGAATATAGTTAGTTATATATAGTTATAGTGTTTTGGTTTTTTTTGTATTTGTGTAAATTTCCTATTCCTTGCAGCACCTGCTCTATATTTAACTTATAAATTGATTTGATCAACCTCCATTTTGAGTGTGAGATATAGATAGATAGATAGATAGGTAGATAGATATATACTTTTTTTTTACTGGTTTCTTCTTATTTTTTTTTACCTGGTATATGAAGGCGGAGAGAGAGACTTTTGGGTTCCGATACCATAAAGAATGACCTTGGAAGAATTTAGCCACCTTCATATCTACATGACTAATTCCATAGTAGCAGCGTGCCTAATAGACATTTCATGCATATACAGTTAAATAGACAAATGATCACAGAATCTGAACTCCTTTTGCCAGCATAATTTAGTGTAAAGATGAGCTATAGCCTTGAAAGAGCAAAATTAAAATGGCTCACAGAGCCGAGGTCTTGAAATTAAAAAGCCCAGATGGGATTAGTTTACAGTGTCACATTGAGGTTTAGTGTTAAGAACCATTGCAGTTTTTACTGTGACCATTTTAATTGCTAAAGGGGAAGATGGAAAAATAAATTAGCGATCCTAGGTTTACTGAGCTGTGCGGAGGTCTCTTGCCCGCTGTGCGCTTGCCAGGAATCCGTGCACAGTTTCCTACAATTCCGAGGGCCTCTCGAGTCTGTGATGATTACAGCGCCAATGGTCTGGAACCTTCGGATTCAGCTAATGTCTTGGCAGGTGCTTGATGTAGTGAAGCATATTCAAAATGTGTTAGAAATTGATAAAGTGGCTATTTGGTGCACGCTGGACCAAAATAACAATTTTATTTACAAGTTTTTGCAAATCAGTGACAGACACAGAACAAATGTTCTTCCAAAGAGCTGCCGGAATCGGTGCATGTGTCGGGGTCCGTGCCAGGCTGTAGTGCCATTGTGCCATCGCTAGCATACTGCTGATAGCTATTCTCTCTAACACCATCTGCAATGCCCTGTATTCAAGGCAGTCACATATGGGCATGCATTGGCATTCATTATCGTTTAAACACGGATTGTTTTGTGGTTTGTACATATACGGTTAACAGCAGCAATAAACGCTTTGCATGATTAAGCGTAAAAATTAGGGAGGCGAAAACTTACCTTAATGATGAGTCTTTTATATTTCTTGGTGTAGTACTTAACATTTGACTAGAATTGACCTTTCACTGGCAGCGTGAATACATTAAAATGACTATTTCATGGCCTTTTCACAGTAACGCCACAGGGTTGTTAGTTAAGATAGAATAAAGCACCGTGGTACCTGTTTCAGAGGACAATAGAATGTACCCCTCTCCTGATGTTCAGCCACACAGGTTATGGACTCAATTTATTAAAAACTAAGGGGAAAAAAAAGACAAGTTCTTAATTTTTGAATATTTACCAGTCTCTTAATTCAGTGTTGTCCTCTTCTCCAGGGATGAAAGTATATTGGTGGTGTTACGGTGAACACCACCATCCAGGGCATGGGGTCTAAGGGGTCTGGTCTTCACTACAGCCCCTGATGGTGGAGATAGTCTTGGCTGCTGGCAACTAGCAGGTCACGGCCCCTGGTGGAGTAGGCAGGGAGGAACTGTCTGTAGCCTAAGCAGGAAGCAGACAGATGGACACCTCAACAGTGTGGGATGGAATGCACATAGGGATGACACTGGTAGGTGAAATAACACACACATTACCGGGTATGTAACCACATACCCTCTGCTCCCACCAAGCTATCTTATTGGCATGCCTTGGCTTTGAACGTCTAGTTCTAGTTCTAGTTCTACATAATAATGACATGGTTGCATAAAAGCACATAAAAAATGGAGAACAGCCATCTTAGGCTACACACACACACACACACACACACACACACGTTGGATAATGAATTAGGAATTTTTTTCAGGTTTGGCATTATAATGATAGCATCAAAGGGCCTGATCCAAACCTACGTCTGTGTTACGAACTAGCGTGGATCGTATTTACGCAAGCGTAATTACTATGCACTCCCACTAGCCATTCGTAATTACGCTGCCTTACGTCTGCTGAACACCGCCTTACGCCTGCTGAACCCTGCCCTAACTTTTGTCATCGTGACTACGCGATGGTCATTACAATGTATCCCAGCCCATATTGTACGATTTAAATAGCCCCCCCCCTCCCCGCCTACATAGCGTAATTACGAGTGTCATATGGTTCTCATGTCCCTTCATACGTGTTTATGCATTTAATCATAAGGTCCTATTTATGTTCAGAGTTTCTGGTCGTAACATCTGTCGCGCTCATGCGCAGAACATGAAAAACAGCGTTTATAATATTACGGCGAGCGTAAATACGCTCCCGGGCGTAGGTCTGGGTCAGGCCTAAAAGAGTTTTTTAAGAAATACTTTAAGCATACAATGTCAAGTAAAAGCCCTTATTAAAGCCAAAGGGGGTCCTATCAAGTACTACTAGAGGTGCATGCTAAACTAATGCTTGAAAAATATTATAAAAAAATAGGTTCATATCAAGTATGTTATGTTATGTGTGTGTGATACACACGAGCTCCTTGCTCATCATTGGGCAACGTTGTTATTCTGAACTGATGTACAGGAAAACCGTAACCTGTGCTACTGACAAGTATGTGTTTGCGGTGGGGGAGTGCCTTGTTTTTTAAGAATGCCATTTGTAACTCCTATCTGGACTGTATAGATGTCAGCCTGAATATCTCACTTTTCAGGTCAGCACTTTTCAAGGTCATTGTTTTTAAACCGCTAAAATACTCTTTGTCGCTGTGCGAATGTTTGCAGCATAAATCCTAAGTTTATGATAGAATGATTTATTATTTGTCTCCAAGAGCATCCTACAACTGTCCCACAATGCTACGCTTCAGCAAGCTGTCAGGAGTCAGGATGATCTTCCAACAATACGGCACAGTGTTATTTTCCCTCCAGTCTGTGCAATGTAAAGGAAAACAGAGGCGGAAATCTATCCACAGGAAGATAGAAAAGCAACACAAAAAAGCCACTTTTTCCAAAATGAAACTGAGTGTATACATCAATCAAGTTTATTCCGGCAGGTGGAGGATTTCACGGACATGTTACTTCTATTAATCTCTTATAAGATTACTTAATTATGCTGAAAAAAATGCACAAATGCACCCAAATATATGGCCTATTACTTTCATTAAATCAGCTTTAATTCTTAAGAATTGTGAACCGGATCCAGAGTTTGAGATTGGAAATCTGGAGAAAATATAAACATGGGCAAAACCGTACTGCGTTTTAAGGGGAAAGGGGGGGGCAATATTTGTTAAAGAGAATATATGAATAATCATTCCAGGACTGTCCCTAGAGGCATAACCATAAATGTTATCACCAGGTTAATCCTCAGGGTGCTCCACTTGTAAATTTTCCATCCTCAGTAAATTTTCCATTTATTAGGGGTGGAAGTAAACTGATTTGTGCCATATAGTTAGGAGGTGGGGCTTGGGTGTGGATGGGGGGAAGAATTGGACTTTTGCTGCATCTTTCTCCCTTTGCTACCTGACGAAAGTGCAAGCAGCTGTAAGAGCATACCTCCCAACTGTCCCGATTCCAGCGGGACAGTCCCGCTTTCGGATGACTGTCCCGCCCACCTCACAACTTGTCCCGAGAGATTAGACTCTCGGGACAAAGTTGTGGTTTGCACCTGTACTTACATTTGTCCTGCAGATGTCGGCTGCATCTTAAATAGTGCTGTGGAGTGTAACTCTGCAGCACTACAATAGAGGGTCATGGCGAATGGACAGTCTATCCACTGTGACCCTCTATAGAAGCGCTGTGGAGAGAGATTCCACAGCACTGCTTCAGATGCAGCCGGCAGAAGACAGGACCCTGTGACATCATCAGCCCATGTGACTCATGCAGTCACGTGGTATGCAGACCTTGCTGTGCTGCAGGAGTTACAGGTAAGGTAAAAAAAAAAGTGGTCTGGAGAAAAAATGCGCAAATAAACCTATATGCAGCTAAAAAACCTTCTCCTAGGGGTGTCTCACTCCCCAAAAGACAATGAAAGATAAAAAGAATGGAGGAGGTGTAAAAGCGCTGAGGTGTTTACCATCAAAGGGAAGTGCCAGATATATAACCATCAATAAACATTGCATTAAAAATGTCCATTTAAATTAAAATCCAGAAATTAAGCAATGATCCGTTATCCAATTAGAAACCCTTACCCCCTCTCGGGGAAAAAAGGAAATAAAAAGGTAAGGTAAAGTCTCTTCTTAGCTGTTTTGCACGGTGCTGAGTGTAAGAGAAAAGTTAAGTAAAGATAAGTAAATTTTAGCAGGTGGTTTGTGTGTAAAGACTGGCATGTTGGAGGTAACAGAAAGCAGTGTAAGGGATTAAAGTAACAGTGGTGTGTATGTGTGTGTGTTTCAATATGTTGTGTAGGGTGTTGTATGTGAGGGTAAAAGGGAAAATAGGAGAATAAGAGGGTTGTGTGAGTAATAACTGGCATGTAAGTGGTGTTTAAAGAGAGAAAATGGAAAATATTAGCAAGGAGTTATGTGAGAAAAAACATGGTGGATGCAAACCATGGGGGAGAAAAAATAGCAAACAGGGATTGGCATGTCATTAAAAAGGCTGGCATGCAGATGACATTATGTGAAAGTGAGGCTTGCGTGCAGGGGGTGGTATGGGAGACAGAGGCTGGTATGTATAGGGTAGTATGGGAGACAGAGGCTGCTATGTAGGGGGTGGTATGGGAGAGAGACTGGAATTCAAGGGATGGTATTGGATAGACTGGCATGCAGGGGGTGGGTGGTATGGAAGAATATTTCTGGCATGCAGGGGGTGGGTAGTATGGAAGAAGTAGACTGGCAATTAGGGGCTGAGTGGTATGGCAGAGAGAGAGAAACTGGAATGCAGGGGGTGGGTGGTATGGAAGAGAGACACTGGCATGTAGGAGGTGACATATAGAGCCTAGACATAATAAGGGGCAGACATGGAGGTAGGACAAATAAAGGGGCAGATATGGAGGCTGGACATAATAAGAAGGGGCAGATATGGAGGTAGGATAAATAAAGAAGCAGATATGGAGGATGGACATAATAATAAGGGGCAGATATGGAGGTAGGATAAATAAAAAAGCAGATATGGAGGCTGGACATATGAATCCTGGACAAATAATAAGGGGTATATACATGGATGGCAGGCCTTATAATAAGAGGCAGACATGGATGGTTGTCAAATAAAAGGGGTAGGCACTAGACCCGCTGGTCTGGGCAGTGTAAGACACACCTACTCTCCCAAACACACCCACTGGGTGGTACAAGACACCTTCCCAGACACGCCCACTGGGTGGTACAAGCCCCTCTACCAGGCCGCAAAATTTTGTCCCTCTTTCTAATTCTCTAACGTTGGGAGGTATGGAAGAGGCTGCCAGTCTAGAACGGTGCTTTGTACTCCGTTTAGGAGGATTGCGTGCAAGCCTCTGACATCTTATAGTTTTATGAGTGCAGAATGGGTGAATGCAGCATGCTTTACCCTCCACTGGGCACTACCCTGTGCTCCCACAGTAGTTATCCCATTGTTATTTACTACAACCCTCTATTTGTTACTTGCAACCAAGTTTGTATGCAGACAACCATCTTTGACACCAAATACAAATGTAAAAAGTTTGATGTGGTACAGTTGGGCACAGATACAACTTTCCCTGCCATGGAGGTTCTTTCACGACATGGTAGGGGAGACAGATATAACAGATTTTACCCTGTATATGGGAAATGTTTAACTGGGCACAACTGTATCCAAACTGCTCCCATAGCTTTCTAGTTCTCCTTAAAGACAGGAGTATAGGCTTTATCTTTTTGTATAGGTTTCTGTTTTGCCTGATTGCATTCTCTAAGCCAGAGATTGAAGTTACTGATGTGCATCATTCTACCTTCAACTCTTTGTACTCCACTACGTCTATATAAAGCTATTGTGTACCATAAAAGAGAAAATACATCTCAACATTGTGCGCTCCTCACTCGAGCTATCCGAAAAAAAAGCTTATTTTGTAGGATATAATTCTTAGTGACAGCAAGAAGGACAGTTGTATCAATTGTGGTTTGTGTATTTAATTTCGTCTAAGCCTCTATATTTTTCCACTTTATGCCAAAGGCTTGTTTCTTTCTACAGTGTTCGGCTTATCACAGGTGTAACTGAACGATATAATTTATAGTGCATCTTGAAAGTAAGCTGACAAAGTTTAGAAAGTAAAAGAAAATCTGTATTTCTATTTCCGGTGGTGGTAATTGTGGTTTTAGTATTATTTTTTTTTTATACATTGCCAAAAGCACAGAGATAATATACAGTTTGTTAGATCTTTTTTGCTTTCCATAAAAAAAAAAAGCCTATCCAGACGATATCATTTTAAGTAGATGCTTAATGATTCTGAGCTTAAGTGTGTGACGAATCCAGCAGGGAATGTATTTCTATTATGTTGAAATCCCTGGAATTAGTTCTGCGGTAAAAAAAAGAAATTCAATACATTTAGAGAGTGTTTAGTTTTTCTGCTGATGTGATATTAGAAGGATAGTATGATCAAGCTCTTATGATTTCTGTAGAGGTATGTAAGAGAATCCACCATCCAGCCAGGCACATCTTACCGAAATACATAGAAACATAGAAAGTGACGGCAGATAAGAGCCACATGGCCCATCTAGTCTGCCCATTTGTTTATTGAAAACTATACTGACCCTAGACCCTATTTACCCTCAATTTGGGTTTCAATTTAGGATACCCTTATATTTATCCCAAGCATGTTTAAATTGTTCTACTGTATTGGCCTCAACCACCTCAGATGGGAGAATAGTCCATTTATCTATCACCCTTTCAGTGAAGTAATTTTTCCGCACATTTCCTTTGAATCTACCACCCTCCAGTTTGTATCCATGCCCTCGTGTTCTATTACTTCCTTAAAAAAATTCTATCCTCCTCTAGCCGGACACAACCCTTGATGTGATGTATTTCTGCTATTATGGTCCCCCTCTCCCTTCTCTGCTCCAAGCTATACATGTTTAGTTCCTCTAGCCTTTCTTGGTATGATGTGTTACACAGGCCATGGACCATTTTAGTTGCTCTTCTTTGCACAGTCTCTAATGTATTTATGTCTTTCTGGAGATATGGGCTCCAGAACTGAACACAGTATTCTAGGTAAGGGGAGGGGGACCAATGATTTATAAAGGGGACCAATGATTTATAAAGGGGACCAATGATTTATAAAGGGGGGACCAATGATTTATAAAGGGGACCAATGATTTATAAAGGGGAAATAATGGCACGGACACAATGCTGCGTTTTAGAAAAGGGAACACGGTTTCTTACGTTGGTTTAATACTTGAGCCACTACACATGCCATTTCTGTACGTAGATTGCGTAAGCGCAGTCTCAATTCTTAAAACAAGGTACGCAAGACGAAAACTACGTAACTTTGTCTCCGGACCTTAATGACTAATTCGTTTGTCATCCTTATGTGAATAGGTGGCCCACTAACAGCTGGGGGGTTCATCAGTTACATTGAAACCATAGAGGTCAGCCTCCTTTGGCCTTGTCCCCCCCCCCCAACCAGACTGACCAGTAAGAACACTCAACCCTATCATAACTGCTCACCCCAGTACCTGGAAGGTGGCAAACCTAAGGTCTCAACCACTAGGGTATGGTGTCCATGCATCCATCCTGGGTTTTGTTCTGCTAGACCAGTCCCCCCTTTTTCCTGTTCCTCCATGCACCAATACACCCCCCACTGCTACCGCCCAACCATGCACCATCTAGAAACAGGTTAAATACAACTCTACATAGGCCTAAGGAAGACGCTGCTAAAAAGAGAGCTTCTTTCTGCCAGCTGTACCCTTAAATAACTTTATTTGGCTAACCCCATCCTAACTCTTAACTCTTAACTACCTCCCCATCCAGTTATATACAACTTCTCCTAACTATCCTAACATTAACCCTGTCCTTCTGGTAAACACATGCCTGCTGTTTATGTCCCTGCAGCCTTGTGGGGCTTTG
Source organism: Limnodynastes dumerilii (assembly GCA_011038615.1). NCBI lineage: Eukaryota > Metazoa > Chordata > Amphibia > Anura > Limnodynastidae > Limnodynastes > Limnodynastes dumerilii. Next base: position 72,123 of record WWET01000970.1, read on the forward strand.
GTTCTTCAAAATAAAAATGCACTATGATATTTACTTCATCCTTTAATACTAATCCAGGACTAATGTATTCCTTCTTTTCCTGGGGGGAGGGGGAGGGGGAGAATCTGGAATCAATGAGTCCCAGAAAGCATTTTACATTTCAGTAGACTGCACAAATAAAATATACTGTCACCGACCAACAGCTGGAACTGACACCTTCTGTGCCACCTAGAAAAAGAGGCCCTTCCATCACTGCTCCTCTAGTGTGTATTCTTTATATCTAAACTTGCCAGCATAAAGTGTTTAAAGCTCTGTCATGTGAACAAGGTCATACAGGGCATGACTCTGCCAGATGCTGGCAATCTACCACTTACTAAGTCACCAGTAGTCCAGGTGGCACGCTGACTCTCTCTCTCTCGTCATGATTATTTGGAGCATGTTAATAAAACATTATGGAATCAACATGAAATTAATAGCTAGATTTTAAACACAATAGCACCTTTAATCATTTGAGCTGTAAATGTAATGATTACCAGTAAGGGGTGGCGGTGTTTTATTTGCCAAGTTGTATTTTTTTTTTTTTACGT
>WWET01000970.1:81348-101616 GCA_011038615.1 Limnodynastes dumerilii
AAATATACCCCAAATGTGACACCAATTGTTTCAAATATGCATGAAGTAATGGCTAGTTTGAATGCAAAGGCTAAGTTTTTCTCTGTACTTGACATAAGCAATGGTAATTTGAGTATTCCATTAGAGAGGAGTTGTCAGTATAAATTTGCGTTTACATTCATGGATGAGCAATATGTATTTTGCAGATTACCCAAAGGGGCACATTTGTCTCCAAAAATTTTACATCAAGAAGTGGCTAAAGTTTTATCAAAGTTTTCTAGGCCAGATTGTATTGTACAGTATGTTGATGATATTTTGTTGGCTACTGAAGACAGAGAGTTGCATTTATCTTTGTTGGCAGAATTGTTCACATTGTTGCATGAAGCAGGGTTAAAGCTTAACACAAAAATGGTCAAATTGTTAAAGCAAGAGGTCAGGTATCTTGGATAATTAATGCAAGTTTAGGGTTGTGTGAGATCTGGCGCTACCTATACCCTAGTATTTCTGATGCTGCCTAGGCTCCTTAGGGATTCCCGGTATCCCAATGAAATAGACAGTGTAAGGCAAAATAGAGTATACTGGCGCTTCAGATAGGGTAAAATAAACACATAAAGATTTATTATTGCAAAAAGCCAGCAAAAAGACAATTCTACAGCAGTGTAGTAATTGTGATCATATGCAAAGGAAAAAGACAATACAAAAAACCCAAAAAAAAAACGTTCATGAGCTCATGTATATACAAACTTATGGCTTAAAAAAACACAAATATAATAAGATAAGCGCTCAAAGTGTAAAAATAAATTTATTAGAAAATAAATTGAATATATCAAGATATCAGGTAATGTGGGTCACTAGAAAAATATATAATAAATTCGTACAAAACACATACAGCTGTGACAAATATGAATAGCACTATCCAATTGCAAAAATAGCTAAAATATAATATTTGCTTAGGAGAATCCTGGCACGGATGTAGGACAATGTTGCTCCCGTATGGCTTAATAGTTCACCCACAAGAGAGAAAACAATACTAATAATAATACTAAAGGTTAGCAGAAGCGGCTAAAAATGTAAAAAAAAAGTTTTTGTCCCAAATAGCAACAGTAGCCGTTTAAGTCCTTTAGAGATAGATTGGTAAGTGCACTTACCAATCTATCTCTAAAGGACTTACGCCGGGCGTAGGTCTGGATCAGGCCCAAAGAGGCAGCGTAATTCCGCCTTGGGGAGTGTTTAGGTAGAAGTGGGAGGGGAGAGGGATTTAGATTAGACTGGGATGGTGAGGAGCGGCAATCTCAATGCGTAGTTTCCTTCTTAAGAAGGAAACTACAGACCGTAAGATAAGGTAGCCCAATGGCAATCTTAAGTGCCATTAGGTGCCTAAAAACGGGAGGGGGGGGTTCGGGGCAGGGTGAGTGAGTTAGGCGCTCATCTGTCCGCACCTAACTCTCACTCTAAACTGTGAATACGGTCCTTAACCCTTAACTCCGGATCAGGCCAAAAATGATCATACAAGTCAAAGGTTTGAGAAACAATAGTACTAGTTCTAGCTATACAGAAATATACGTATGTGCTTCTCGTGGGATAGAGGTTAAAACGATAAGGCTGTTGTGAAACAACATATACTAGAATTGGCCTTGGCTTGTGGACAAACACCGAAACCAGCTGGGATTTGGAAAGCTCCTTTTCTTGATGACTATAACCCATCTGATCACTTAGACGTTGCAGTTGCCAATTTTCAGCACCACAGACAGCGATGAGTCCAAGGAACTGTTCAATCTGAGCAAAAAGTCTCCTGTTACACACTCAGCAGGTGGCTACAAAATATCCGAGGGATAGGGAACAGTCAATCATCCGCCTGCATCAGAAGTGCGTAACGCTGTCATGATGCAAATGACTGAGAACAAGATGCAACTTTCTGTAGAAGCTCCTGACGGTTTCTCATCGATGTGGACCGAAACAGATGTCATAATTCTTGGCACGAAAACATTCATTTGTTTCAGTCAAAGACAAAAAAAATAAAAAAAAAAGCTCAACGCCTGCCAGCTGAGCTTTCTGCAACATAAAATACAACTTTAAAACCACACAATAAAAAAAAATGCTTCAGAGATATAAAGTAATTAACCAATGCTTTCTCAATATTTCCTCCCTCGCTGCTTGAAAGTCGATGCCAGCATTTCAATAAAATTAAAGCCTGTGTAACTTCAAGGATGATCTGTTGTACACAGAAAGTTGCCGGCTGCAGTCAATTTGAAGTATTAAAATTTGATAACTCTTTAATCACTTTATTTAATGAGATAGAAACAGCAGGAGATGGGGAAATTCATCTTGTCAGTTCAAGTACCTGGCTGTCTTCCTACTGTGAATATTTAACATGACACCAGTTCCTGATCCCTCCTTTTAGCCACTGATGTGGCATGAGCCAGTTCTTTAGGTGTACCCGAATTCTGATTTCCCTCCAGAACCAGCGTCAAGTTGGATATTGGATCAAAAAAGTCCCTCTGGGCTCCATGAAGGTGGAATCATTATAGAATATGAAAGAAGGAATGGTCCGCTGACTCCTCAAAGCATTGTAATGTGGAAAAGAATGACTTGATGTCTGTCTTTCATCTGAAGTTTGAAAATTGCTGTTAAAAGTTGGAAATTGATGCAGACCCCCCAACATGACCCATTTCATTAGCTACAAAACACTCTGCTCCTCAGTTTTCAACTGTTAGTTGCTATGGTTACCTCCTTTGTCGAAGAGAAAAATAGTTTTTAAGATGTCAGTTCAGTCATGTAAACCAGGTGAGTGACAGTTGGAAGCTCAGGAGCGGATTAAATTGTACCTAATGGAATGGGTCAAGTTGGAGGGTATGTTGATGGTGTAACACAGAACAACCAAAGTGCTTGTTTTTGTTAGAGGGATTGACATTCTCAAGGCGCACTTGTAAATGGCCTTCAGACCAAAGTGGCATATCCAAAAATCCACTCTTGCTCCATGTGCAAAATAAAAATAATGGTGATCAGATGTTACCCTGATAGTGTAAGACTCAGTACCTGGGCCCGGATCCAGATCTCTCTGTACCATAACATTTGGCGCACACGTGCGATGCCAGAAAAACGTCTGAATTCTGCAGCTAGCATGCAGAATTTCTGTCCTACAGAGGGTCAGGATCCGGTCCGCTATGATTTGCTGCTGTGGGTCACAAAACGCAGGACTTAGTGCGTCTCCAGGTGTGCCCACTCTGACTCCAGGGAGGTGGTGGCAGCTCCATCCATGATGTCCACCGCATGCTTCCGCAACGCTGCTGTCCTTCAGTAAATGGGTGTTGCCATCTTGGATCTGTGCACATGATCTACAGCAGCCCACCAGGAACAAGCTAGGAGAAGCACATGATCTGCACTAGCAAGCCAGGAGAAGCACATGACCTGTCTGTCAGGTCAGGGATGCTCTATTTAACCCAGAGCTCTTAGACCTCAGTGCCAGAACAACTTGATAACTCATGGTGCGTGGTTCCTGTCTTGCTTCTTGTGAGAACTCTGATTTCAGGCTACAGCTTGCAGCCTGCTGCTCAGCTGCAGCAATCGGCCTGATTACCCTTGCCAGCAGAGAACAGACTGCAGTATATTGTTCTAGCTCTGCTATTGCAGACTGTTCATCCTGTCCAGCAGACTGCAGAGTATTGCTCCAGACTCAAGAAGTCAGCTGTCTGCAGATTGTCAATCCTGTTCCAGTTCAAGCCACCTGGTCCAACCCAGGTCAAGTCTAATCCTATTCTAGTTCAAGCCTCCTGCTCCAGCCCAGGTCAAGTCTAACCCTGTTCCTGTTCAAGTCTCCTGGTCCACCCCAAGTCAAGTCTTGCTCCAGTTCCAGTCCTGGTCCAGCCCACGTCAAGTCTGCGCCAGTTCATATCTCTCCTGGTCAAGCCTGAATCCCTTTGTCCACTGACTCATGAGCAAATCCTATATGAAGGCTCCAAGCTTCCGCTACCTCGCTGAATCTCCACTATCACGTCCCCGGGAACCCAGAGCGGATACCCGCCCAAGTCAGTCCATGATACCGTGATTGTAAATAAACCCTTGGTGAATATCTTTCTTCAAATAAAGAGACAAATGTAACCTTTTGTTAACTCCAAGATGGCTGTCTCCACCTCTCTTAAATTTTTGTTTATGGTTGTGAAAACGAACATTTCAGTTATTTATTTCAGTCATTCCTCCTGCATCTCTCTAGTGATGGGCCGGTCAGTCATGTGACAGGAAAGTCCTGCGGCCTGTTAGGCACTAAGGGCAGGTTCTGAGACACTTCCCAATTAGCATTGCTAAACTTCCTGACAGGATCGAGGAAATTCATAAGGATAATGTGACATGGGCACAATTCATTTCAAGGTAGAATTAGATAGTTGACTTATTATGACCCATTAATATAAACAAATTTGCCCCTTAGGGAGCACCGTGGCCAATTCCCACATTACCATATGCCAGTCTGCAAACAATAGGCCTGTCTGCCAGCAGGAGTGATGTGTAGACAATGACTGCATGAAATGAATGGTTGCTAAATATGGATGTCTGCGTCATGCTTCTGAATAGAGGGAGCTGTGGTGCTCGGCCTGTGCAGACATAGGTTAGAAAAAAGAGAGCATAGGAGGCTAATATGGATGACCTATGATGATGCGCCTTTTGTTTTTTACTACGGTATCATTTATACATCCTTTATTGAATAGACTAGAAACCTCACAGAGGACATCTAGAAAAATCAGTGTCCAGTGGGAATATTCAATAACAAAATAACCAAGATAAACAATATTTCTCATAGCCAGAGGCAAAACCGGCTTTAAAATATGTTGTGCTTAGACAAAAGGCGACTGTGGGTGATGTGAATTCCCGACTGCCGTTACCGCACAAAGCACACCATGAAAACAACTTGCAGGAGCAACATATAATGCGTGAATTGCTGCACTGGGAGTCGATTCTGCATGTTTGTGACTCCTTAAATGTCTACAAAAGCATTAAGAGAGCATTTTTGTAAGTCTGTAGAGATTAAAGGACATTTGTGGCTGCTTACAGCAAGAGGAAGAACAGCAGCTACAATAAGCGGGAAAGCTGCGACTGTGTTTGATCCCTCGTTATAAAATCCAGGATAGACCCTCGTGTTTCCGTGAGCCCCAAAAAGCAAGTTAAATAGATGGGAAAGCAAAAACGCTTTGTAGACGGCTGATGCCACACAGGAGAGGATTCAGACTGATTGTGCAATTGATGGGTTTCAGTGAGAGATTTGCTATTGGAGATGTACCGTCTTTCCCCGAAAATAAGACAGGGTCTTATTTTATTTTTTTCTTCAAAAAAGGCACTAGGGCTTATTTTCGGGCTTTTTTTTTTTATTTTTTACATCTATCCCCTCTTGTATTTAGGTTAGCAGTGAAGCACACTGTAGGTTTTTTGTTTTTTTTTGGTATAGGGGAGATGAAGATTGGTGGTGGGTCTATGGTTGAGTTAGACAGCTGAAGCTGGGATTCAGCGACAGCTAGACACATAAAATGGCACCTATTGAGCAGGAAATGAGACACTTTACTGTGCACTGAGCATCACCAGTCCGCCAAAAGTATTTGTCAGCAGTAGACCACAGCTTCGGAGGCAGGGCTCACTCACCGACGGATCAGAGAGGGAGGCTCGCAGTAATAGTGGGCCAGGCGTGCGGACACTCACAGGCCGGGAAGCCTCGTTGCTCAGCGGAGTCAGGACGCACTGCACGTGAGTAGGGCTTATTTTCGGAGTAGGGCTTATATTTCAGGAAATATGAAAAATCAAGGTAGGGCTTATTTTATGACTAGGTCTTATTTTCGGGTAAAGAGGAACGGGTTTCCCTAACTATGCCGGGCAACATCTGCCCGGTGCATGCGCAGATCGCCAGAAATGCCGATCTTATGCATCCGCCCACCGTAAATACGGCGGGCAGCGGAAGTCTGGATCAGGTCCATAGTGCAGATTACCTGTGTACCAAACAGGTTTACCCTTTCCAGTTACGCTGTACATTTAATTGTTATTTGTCCACTATTACTGCACATAGTGCAGATTACCTGTGAACCAAACAGGCTTATCCTCTTACGCTAAGCATTTAACTATTTGTCCTCCATTACTGCACACAGTACAGACCCCCTCGCGCTCTCTCTCTCTCTCCCCGATACTTGCTGCTGCAGAGCCATGGTAAGTATCTGTGGGCCCCATCAGATCCGGGCCCGGGACAGTACCCCCTTTCCTGACGGTGGCCCTGCCTTTATATAATATAATAGGGATATACTAGTTTGCTGTACTCCATTGTTATTTCCTCTGTGGTGTGCGGGATAACGCAGTCTTTAGTAAATGTCTATCGCAGGGAAATATTGATAGGACGTAATCACACCCTTACTGTATCATTTAAATAGAACCCTCTCCAACTTAATGTATGCGACATATGCACCGCACTGCTCCCCGCCGTTGCACAGGCTTCCCAAGTCCTAGGCATCCAGATCCATACTGGAAGAATGCTGCAGACACGTGCACACTCATTATTATATGCAGGCGTATTCCCTCACACAAAGTGAAAACCCCTTTACTCAAGTCTGGATCAGGTTCTTTGACGTATTGTTTGTTTGACGGATTCTCCCGTTGCTTAAGAACCACAAGAACGAAGGCATATCAAGGGAGTTGCCTTGTGTTTAATTGCGAGCTCATTCGTTCTCATCTCTCTTCTTAACTGTAAATCAGCTCCGCTGTTATTATCTGAGTAACCAGGATTATAGGTCTATGGCTTTAGTGATTCAGGAGCAAGTGATTTCCTTAAAATGATCCCCCCCCCTTATCCCCTGTAGACTGTGATATAAGCCGGAAAATGTACATTCAATATGACCCCTATTGATTTACTTTCAGCCGTGAGAAAATCTATGGATGCAGCCATCATAAATTCTTCATTTTCGTTTAGTAATTTCCCTCCAAGGACACGGACACCTGGGTGGTCTGAGACGGCCCCACGCCGATAATAAATGCTTAACTTCTCGTTTTGACGTATGCGGTGATGAGGAAATGTCATGTTTGCATTACATTCAATGTAGAAGGACTATTAGATTCATGTCATAGCATAGAATATATTTATACTATTTAAGGTGGCTTTAAATTCAAATGACACCTTTTGCAATGGATTTGCATGTTTAATCCTCCGCACCTGCTAGTATGATTGCAGGCCGGGACTGTGACGGATGGTTGTAGGTTAATGAGATCGGGGACGGATCTGTGCACTTATTTGTAGAGAGACGCCCCATCCATGTGCCCTAGAACTGGTGCCAGGTGAGACATCATAGCAATTCGATATTAGGATAACAACATGGGTTCTCTAGTATGTATTAGGAAATTTTAAGCTAGAATCTGATTGGTTGCTATGGGCAACATCTCTATATTTCCTTTTCCGCAGTTTAGTAAATCTAACTTTTTAACTCTCTAGCTCAGTGATGAGCAGCCATAGGGCTTCCTGCGGCACAATGGGAGGTCACAGGTGGCCTTTCGCTCCTTACTGTGTTCATGTTCATGTTAAATTGTTATAGCTTGCAACACTTTGAGCCAGATTTACTAAGCTGCGGGTATGGAATAGTGGAAATGTTGCCCTTAGCAACCAATCAGATTTTAGCTCTCACTTTCCAATGATATACTAGAAAATGTTAGCTGGAATCTGATTGGTTGCTGTTGGCAACATCTCCACTTTTCCTTTCCCGCAGCTTAGTAAATCTAGCCCCTTGTGACTTTTTCTGCTGTGGTATTACAAACAGGTGTCTCTTCCGTTCTTTAATTAAATAGATCGACAAACACGTGATTATTGTTTGGCTTTTCTTTTACTATTTTACTATTCTATAAAACAAAAATATATAAAAAATAGTTTATTAGTTTATAGCGGCTAATAACAGCTGTTGGGGGGGTATAAGGGGGTGTTATGGGGAGACCGTGCTGGATTTCTTATAAGAACAAACTCCGCTCAGACCCTTTGTAAATATCACAAAGTGCCGGCTCGCGTTCAGCAGAACGGGCCAGTGGGGAGATGTGCTCTAAGCATCAATCCATATTTTGTAAGTATAGATCACTTTGCTTTCATGCAATAATTGCCTTTTGCATATGAAAACCATTATTGCTTAAAAATTAAGTGATCACTTGGTAAATAAGGACGGTATTCACACTTAAGACCCCTCCTTGGCTAATCTAAATCCATCCTCCCTCCTACTTCTAACTAAAACCTCCCGAGGCTATCTACGTACCTAACTGGTACGTAGATTGCTAGAATGACCTACTATGCATGTGTAGTAGGTCATTTCGGGAGATTTCGCACTTAAGCCGGAGCTTCTTAAGTGTGAATCAGGTCCTAATACCCTATCTTAGGTTCCCAAATTTTGCAGATCTCTTTAATGGAGCACAGGTGTGTTCATTATTGACTGTTTATAAGATCAACAGGTGGTATAATTATATACCTTGTTCTAGGGAGATCTGGAAAACATGCACTGTTGGGGAGCCTTGAGGACTGGCTTGGGAACCACTGCGCCTAAGTTATGTGGATTTGTGACACGCCCCCTCGTGCTGCTTGTGTGACACGCCCCCTTGTGCTGCTTGTGTGACACGCCCCCTCGTGCTGCTTGTGTGACACTCCCCCTCGTGCTGCTTGTGTGACACGCCCCCTTTTTCAGTTAGAAATGATAAAGGGTCAGTTTCTGTAGAAATGAATTTTTCACAATAAGGCAAAGCGAGGTTGAGTGTTATTCTGGATTCCTATCAGCTACTGGAATACTAATGTGATTGTATTGAGTAATTTCTGTCTGGATGGAAAATACTAATGGTCTGAATATATAGGGCATTTGGTTGCATTCTAAGTAGTTTAGACACATGCTGAATGGCTGCATTTGATAAACTGTATACAACATAACCTTGGAGTGTGTATAACTGTATTGATGTCAGATTATAAGGGGACTATAGCTGTAATAAATAGGACCACGTAATTTCGGTTCTGATGGTAATTCCGCTAATTTATGTTGCAGATTTTTTACACACGTGCGTGTTAAAATCCACAATTTTTGTGCTACTGTAATAGCCGGTTATAAATGCAATTAACATCCCAGCCAAAATAATGCAGGCATTGCATTCAGTGTCTGTAGGACACAGCAAACTGCATCAGGTGCTGACAACTCCCCATACTGTTTGCTAGTGCTCAATATAACCTAGCATGTCCCTTGACCAACACTTCCTGCATCCAATCACTTCCATTTTTGTTCTGGGTGCAGCCCAGTGCTTGTATAGTCTTTGTAGAAGCCTGGACCACAGACCTGGGTTGTTCTGCTTCCAGTAGAATATGGAGCAGCTGGGAGAATGCATCATATATGTAGCGTGGAAAGGTCACCCTGCAGATGTTACTCTATGTAGTTGTTGGGGGGTTTTCTTTTTGAGGTGGTCAGGTATTGTCATTTGGCAGCCATTATAATTACATCACCGCATAATATAGTGGAGCTTACACTTCTGTAGATATGTTATCTTAATGAATATCTTATAGATACTATAGCTCAGATAGGGCCGCTTTGCGGCTCAGGACCTAGCTTTTAAAGCACCGCTATACCCAGAGATCGTATTGGCATAAAGTAGGGTACACGTTGGAAGGTTATCTGACGACTGTCGTTCCAGTCACACTACAATCAAGAGATAGCTCCGAAATCTTTCCAGTGTGTACTGTCCCACGATGCTGCATAATCCATTGAAACTTCATGACATCATCTGATTTGATTTTTATTAGCTTCTAATTTTGCTTGATCAACGATGTCTGTAGAAAACTTCCGTCTGTACTGACCCACGATCTTCACTGATACAATACCCATTGATGGGTGGAAATATCATTGCAGCAAAGCTTTATTTGAACAGTTTGTGAAACAATCCACAGGGAACTAGAGAGCAGTATGAACATGTGGAATCATTAGGCAGGTCAGGGATAACATTGGCACTACAGATTTGAAAAGATGTTGTATTGTCACTAAAAACCTCAGTGTATACTCCTGACAGGTGTCTTACAAGTAAATTGAGCTGTCCGTCAATTAGTCCCACCCACTGACCGAATAGGCAATTTATTGTACATATCTTTACATGCTGATTGGTCAGTAGCAGTCAATCATTCCTTCAGATTGGGATTGGCTCAAATGGTCTGATGTAGTTTGTAGGTTGCTATTTAATGCAGCTCTCCTCCTACATAAACTACAAGACCCAGAAGGAACTTTTGCTCTTCAAATCTTTCTATCTTCTTCTCCTGTGTGGGCTGTGGATAGATATACAATATATGCGAGAAGGTGTTTATGCTATTCAGTAGTTCATTGTATATCAATTGTAATTTGAGATATGATTCACCATTAATCAGCAGAGGGCTCCTTATAATATTTAACAGCGCTCCCTTACTTAAATGGAGAATGTGAACACCATATTAAATGTATGAAAAGTATTGTGCACCCCCACCGCCAACCCCACTGTCCCATAGCTGACATCCCATGGGAGAGAGTGAGGTACGTTTTAATATGTACTATCTTACTTTATTTTAATTAATATATTGTAATTTTATCTCTTTCGCCAGTGTGTGGCTATATGTCTATATATTATTATGATTACTTTACTATATATATTAGTTATTACATTATATTATATATTAGTACATTATCACATTACTATTATATATTACTATTATTACTACTGCGACATCTACTGTAATATATACTATAGATATTATGAAGCTTTTGGAGCATACTGGGAGTTATAGTGTCACAACAACTGGAGCATCATCAGGAGACAAAAATGTCAAAGGCATCTACTGGGAATATGTGCAGAGCCTAGGTTTTGACCAAGATCACTTTGACTGGCTGACAGCAGTACTAAGATTTTCTGGGTCCTGTCCTTTGGCCCATGCAATGCTGAAGCCTTGATGTGTAGAAAAAGCCACTAATATGTGGCCACCCATCATTCTGTAACTAAGGGGTGGCTGCAGCTGATAGAGGTTGGGCTGAATATAGAGGTTAGCCTCAGGTGTCGTCCCTGCCCTGGTCTCTATCATAGATCCTCTTTGTTTCAGGACTGTGGCAATTATGAGCTCATGGACCAATAGAGATGTTTTCCTGTCACCAGACTTGGCCACTCAAAGCAGTGACTAGTGGGAAGTCCAGCAATGTGTGTAAGCTGTGACATTAGGGCGTGACTCCATTCATTCCCACGTTCTTGGATGGAGCAAGGAACCAGCTTGCAAGCTAGAGGAATTTTGTTGCATGAGGATGTACAAAGCATCGTGAAAACCTCTGGATAGAAGCTGTGTGACACCAAACTGTAAATATACACAGCAGCTTCTGAGAACCACAAAAGAAGATTATGGGTAAGGGATACCCTGACATGAGCTTAGCTTATTTAAAAGGATCAGCCGGGATATGTCCTACAAGCTTAAGTCTCCTTATTACCCATTTTCTCTTTCTATCTGCTCCCTTTGGATTTTTTGCAAGTTAAATTTCATTATTTCACGTTTCATCATTTCTGCCTTTGTTGCAAAATTCACTTTTCCTTTTAAAGCACATTTCCAGAGAGATTAATGCTGTAAATAGACTGGAGAACTACATCCATACAAAGACACCAGTTTCTGCATAAATAGAATGATCATAGTGTTCATGTATAATGCAAAAATACAAAAGGCTTTTCATTTATATGAAAAGAAAAGAAACTCTGTTTAGAAGGCTATATAATTGCAATAGCTGTAGATATACTTGCTAACTCTGCTGGGGCCAGATTAACTAAGCTGCGTCAAAAGCAAAGAGAAGACGTTTCCCATAGCAACCAGCCAGATTCTAGCTGACATTTTCTAGTAATAGGAAAGTGAGAGCTAGCATGTGATTGGTTGCTATGGGCAACATCTCCACTTTTCCTTCGACGCAGCTTATTAAATCTGGCCCCTATTTCAAAAGGAACAAAAGAGGTCCGGCGCTCCAAACATACATTAAATAACACTATGTGTCAGGACATACATAAAAAAAAATACAATATAGCTATATTGGGTTAAGCTCACCTGCCCAGCGCCAAGGCACCTCCTGTAGGTGAGTCCTATTTCAAAAGGGCTGTTATCTCCCAGCCATTTCGGAACTGGTTTTTTGAAATATGGCCATTTGTCTGCGGGGACCCACTACTAGTTTCTCGTGCCACTGCTCAGTTCAACATTGTCCCCAGGGGGGCATGTGCTAGGGGGGGGCCTGAGTTTGACTTCCAGGGGCCATTCAGGGTTCAATCCAGCACTGCCCTTATCGTTCACCTACTCTGATTCCAAATATTTATGGCATTAGATATGTTTTATTATGTATGTGTGAGCATGTATTAATGTTGTTGGTTCGTTTTTTGGAGGGTTCTTTTGCTAGTTGATCAACAACCATAGATGTTTAAACAAATCTCCCCCCACCCCACCTCCCCCCTGTAACTACCCATTTACCTCCATGCCACTCTTTACATCACGATGCTGCCTCACTGCTCATACCTGAAACACTCTGTGCTGCGGTAAACCGGTTTAATCATCTGTTTCATAGCAGACAAATGAGTAGAGAAATTGGCAATGGGCACGGGGAGGGCCAAAGTCATAAATCTTTACAACTCCGTGTGACAACAGCGAGTCCCCATATCCATCGCTTTACAAAATCAGCATGTTTTTATTTATGTGTCTCTATGACCTTGGAATAAAATCTCAGCCCTCTTGGCTTCGTATCCAGGCGGGATAACGATCAAAGATGAGTAAGCGAGCCCTCTGCCTGACATTCCTGACGGTGATACAGAATACTGACCATGAAACAAAATGATAACTATTTATAATATGGGAGAGAGTGCCCTTGTCACAGCATACAAAGGGAGGTGACTGCTCTATATCCAACTAAGCAGTTTACTAGGTTTGATCCATAGCAAGAAGCTCTTTGCTGAGGGATAAGAGACACGTTTCTGTGAATCAAACCTGTGTTTCTTTCAAAGTCTCCAGGCATTGGCTGAGCGTGACAGGCTCCAGCCCCATAGTAAGGAGCCCTTGGTTTGGTTGGACGTGACTGGGGACGAGGGCCCTTATTCAGACCTCCATTTTCAGTGCCCCTACGTCCGTAACTAACCGATTTGAAGTTACTGGGCATGCGTAGTCATTTTTGTACGCTATTTACGTAGCATTGCGTACACGCGGTCTTTAAGACATGCCCAGTAACTTCAATCGGTTCGTTACGGACGTACGGGCACAGAAAACGGAGGTCTGAATACGTGCCGAGATGAGGGCGGGATTGTTCGATGACAGAAGCTGTTAGAGGCTGACTGCTTAAAACAGCGCTACATGGAGTGCTGAGAGATGTTTTAAGCGGTCAGCCTCTGACACCTTGCTTACAGTGCAGAGGGAGCGGCTGCCATGAGTTCCCCCTCTTCTTAGGGCCCTGTTGAAGCCCCACCCCTTGCTACCCCTGTAGCTCCGCCCATGCCTCCAGAGAATTTTGATTAATCTACGCAGCGTTGCAGTGGACTGATTCGGTGGCAACTTCTACAATGCACATATTCTATCAGGCCGCCCAATGTAAGACGTAATTAATTTTGGGGGCCTGGGACACATCTGTGGAGCTCTGCCCCCTAAGTGATGTCACATAGGGGGACCTGCATTAACAGCGGGCCGATCCACAGGGAAGTCTTTCCATGTGCATTGACCTGCTAATGTGTAAATGTCAGGAGCAACCATCGGTGGTAGGATAAATCTCAGCTGGCCATGGCGTTATAGGGTATATATATCATAGAACGGGGCATGTGGTGATAGCTCTCTTAGCGAGTGATTACATTACCCTGAGATAGCACATATTTAGCATTTATTAACGCCATCTCCAAGAGATCTCAGTGGGAGGATAGAGATGACAGCGTGAAGGCGGGGCTTTATAATAGGATTAATGCAAATCACTGTCTGAAGTCCCACCCCCTGCCCATTGATGCTGCCAATCATAGTGTTACTAAGAATGGGGAGGGGCTTTATGACACAATATATATGTTCAAATCCTGCCCATTCTTTGTAACGCTATTGATCACCGCATCGATGGGCAGGGGGGCGGGGCTTCGGGTGGTGATTTGCATAAAATCATGTCATTAATGCCAAATGTGGGACATTTGCCTGATCTTATAGAAACATAGAAAGTGACGGCAGATAAATGCCACATAACCCATCCACTCTGCCCAGTTGTTTATTTAAAACTATTGTGACCCAAGACCCCAGGATGCAGTTGCCGCTGTGAGACTGCTTTTTCTGAAGTAGAGACAGCCGAACCTATTTTACGTCTGTCTCTGTTTCGAAAATAGCGTAATTTTTTTAATCAATCAGCATTCTTTAATGTATTTGGAAACGTCGCCGCAGACCTGTCTCACCACTGCACCGACCCGACAGGTGAGTAGGACTCTTGTTAGGCTGCATGGAAGGGAGGGTTGATTGCAGTGATGACCCACACCCCTAGTTTGAGATTTAGAATATCCTTATATTTATCCCAAGCATATTTAAACTGTTCTACTGTGTTATCTCTACCCCCTCAGATGGGAGGTTATTCCACTTATCTATCACCCTTTCAGTGAAGTCATTTTTCCGCACATTTCCTCTGAATCTTCCACTCTCCAGTTTATATTCATGCCCTCATGTTCTATTACACCTCTTCCTGTGAAAAATGCCTCCTCCTCTAGCCAAGCACAACCCTTGATATATGTGAAAGCTGCTATCATATCCCCACACCCCAACCCCTGGGGCCAATGTCCAAAAATCAAAATTTGCCAAGTCTTCTGGAGATAGTTGGTGACTCTGATATACAGTATGCCTTAAGTTTTTGCGATTACCCTTTTCATATATATAAAAATCTTTATTTGAATTTGAAAAAAATATGAAGGTTACTGTGTTTTGTCATTTTAATATTTTTTTTGAAATGAATAAAAACTATAATTTGGAGCCTGCACTGTCCCTGATCCCCAGTCTTTATGAGCCAACACCTGATGATTTTTATTTCTATATTTCTCAAGCTGTGTTCATATCACAGACCTAGCAAGCGAGACGAGGAGTTATTCTCCTGCCGACGTTTGCAATAGCTGGCACCACCACAGCTCCGCCAGGGAGAATTATTTCAGAAAAATCTCCAATATGTGATTAAAAAACAACATCACTGTGATGTGCAAAGATCTAGCCTTATACACTAATAAGAACTCCTATATCAGTATCTCATCTCTCTGTATGAGTATTTATTATATTATGTATTTCAGTTCAATGCAATCCACATGTAACCATAGAACTGGAGATGCCTCTGGTAGTGGGAAAGCTTTAACCCGTTTCTGTTGCAGTCAGAGTGATGTATTGGCAGCTGGGTGTCTCCTAATTGTTGGGAAATGGTTTGGAACATTAAAATCATTTGGTCTAGTTACAAAAATGAAGACCTCAGCAAACAGTGCAGGAGTGGATGTCTGGGTATCACAAGTTATTGTCTGAGATATTATCACTCTCTGTTCCACTATGTCTTTGTCTCTTTCTCTTTTTTTTTTCTGTCTCTCCATCCATCTTTTATACTCTCCTCTCTCTCTTTAGCTTTCTCTTTTTCTTTTTTTTCTTTCTTTCTTTTATAAAGATCATTTTAAAGCAAAAAACTGACATTATCACATTAAAATGAAGCAGAAGACATTTACACTCCGCTCCCGGCGTAAGACTAGCGCCAGCTCAGGCTGGCGTCAGAGGTAAGTATTCCAGCGATGTCCCCATATACCCCTCTTTTCCTCCCCCTAATAGCTGTTATAAAGGAAAAGGGGGGTATGTATGGGGAGACCGCCGGAATACATTAGAATATCCTCTTGGTAAAAAATATATAAAATAAATAAGTAAAAAATGAAAAAATAAGTAAATATCAATAAACTCACCTGTCCGGGCGACCCAGTGTATTGCAGATGTCCAAGTTCTGGCATGAATACACTGCGCATGAGCATGACTTGAAACTTTCAGAGTCCTGAATGAGAGTTATTGCACATGTGCAGTACTTCGTTCATGCATCGCATGAATGAGAAGACCTGCAATGACCCAGCAGATCATCGCGGGACCGCACAGGAGCGGTGAGTACTTGTAAATACTGTGAACTAAGCTGTCAGACTCGCTGCGATGATAAGCAAGCCTGATGCAGCTTCGTTCACAGTGAAATGAAGCTGTGTATAAATAGACGAACTATAGACTAGAAGTATTTATGTATTAATGAAAATATATCAACCTTCAAAAAGCGCTACTCAAATATTAAATAAAGAAAGAAATAAAGAAATAAAAAATCTTAAAAACAGCAGCTTCTAAAACCAACGAGAAGTCCAAATAATTCTCACAAGAAAGTCCAATGTAATAAAAGTTCAGGTAAAGAAAGCAGCGTGTATATATATATATATATATTCTCAATGTCCTTCCATTATTCCTCCAGAGTTATAGTATTTAATCCAGGGAGTACATGTAGGAGAGAAAAAGGTGTAAGTGCCCAAATATAAGTATTGAGGATATGTCCCCCTAGATCTTAGTGATTAAAACCAAACATCCAGATATGGGGCTAAAATTTCAATTTTACTCATATATATAAAAGGGATTACACATAAATAACAATATACATAAAAAATTTACATAAACATAAATACTGGAGCAGTTTTCTCCTACCAAGAGGAAGTAACTTAAGTTTCTAGGCACCTGGACAGACTCTACTCCCTGTGGAGCGTGCTTTGGGACCTTATCCATCTGTGGCTGTATCCTGGTCGTCCTCTTTTCCCAGCCAGGCTCCAGGAGCATATCTTCCTCTTGGTAGGAGAAAACTCCTGGGCAAAACCAAGTTGATTTTAGGGGGAGTCAAGTTTCATCTGTTGCACACACTATTATAGTTGAGAGGTTATGTTTCCCAGCCCAAGTATAAATAACAGTGTAAAAGTGAAGCTGGTCAGTATCTGTGTTCAATAAGAAAAAGCAACGTATTGTCCCTGCATGCATCCCTGAAATCTATTGCCGCGCGTATTCCTAATTGAATCTGGCCCATAGCGTGTATGTTTGTGTTCGGGGCGTTAATAATAATTTCAGAACCCTATGTGGATTACCTTATGGCTCATCCCTTACCTCTGAGTACTTTTTACATGGTACAAATTATCCCCCTTATGCTGCATAACCTTTCGAATAAAAAAATAGCACAATGGAACAGGCTGACAATGTGCTGAGCCCATACACTCCATTCAATGCAATGCAAATTAGTGTGTCATGAACACGATTTCTGGTATTTGAAAGTGTCTCGTGATTGCGGATTCATTTTCTATATTCTGTGTCTGCTGCCACCTCCTAAGGAGATCTTTAGAATCTTCTTCTTTTAAATGCATACGAGGCCAAGTCACATGAAAATGGTTTGAAGGAAGGATGTAGACGCCTCTGTGTTACCACTGTGTCTTTAGTCATCATGGATTGTAATTAAGAAGGCTGAGCTGTATGCTGCAGAGGCTTAATGAGGACCTAATGAATTCTAAGAGCAGCATTGAAATCCTCAAATATTAGGAATGATATTCGTCACGGTTTTGTATATTTTTTAATAGGTTTCAGGGATCCTGTGGTCAGCAGTGGATGGGGTTTGTCAGTAGAATGTTCTGTTCTCCTTCTGTTGAGTTCTACAAATTGTTGTTCATGTGTCAGGTGACAGAACAATAGAGCTTCTCTTATAGAGTATAGTGCTAATGACCGCTGATCAGAGGATAATATACTGTACCTTCAGCTATATGGGTCACACAATTCAATGATTCAATGCCATAGGACCAGATCCAGACCATTGAACATACAGAAGAGGAAAGAACTCCTGTGTCACTCCTCTCTCATTAGGTCTAAATCCATAACCCTGCCTTAAGCTCTCTGCATGAAGCTGTGCTCCATCCAAATGCAAATCCATCCAGAATGCCTAATGCCGCACACAATACCAATTCTGCTTGCCTGTCCCTGTCTCTTTTAAACATGTGGAAAGCATGGTACAACCCCCCCACCCCCATATTGATCTCCTTGTGGATGGAAATGTGTTCTGCACACCAGGAAATACATAACAGAACATCTGCCCGGTGTATGTGTAGTGCAGTCCTGACACCTAGCGCAGTGGACCTGGTCCATGGTGTTTAAAGTTTAGAGAGAAGTTTTAAAATGTTGTGGCGATTGGCATTGAAAGAACAGACTCTGGTTTCTAGAATTCAGTTGATATTTTTGCAGTTTGAGAATATTCTTTTTCCTTCCACTGTTGCATTGCTTCACCTGCCTTTATACCTATGTGTTCTATTACACCTGCTTTTCAAACTTTATGCATTTAATTGAGGCTCTTATATTGGAGAAGCCTACATTAGAAATATAGGGAATGGAGGCGATACATTTAAAATATTCAGATTTATCAGAAGATGAAACAGATTTGAAAAAGTCATTAAAGTAAACCAAACAAACAAATAAAAATTTATATTCTCCAAGAGTTGTCAACATATTTCATTCAGGATAGCCTTTGCTTTGCCAAAGGACTAAAATGATATGGTAGAAGAATTAGTATTGATATATAGTTGAGTGTTAAACGAGTGTGGGTCGTCGCTGAGAACAACCCTTATTCGAAAAGGGAGAAGCAGTTGATACACCGAACAAGATGTTGGAGCAGTAAATAGTGAGTATTAATGTAACCCCAACCCTTATCCTAATCCTTAACCTAACTCTTCCCTCCTCGCAGCCTGACCCTAAGACTCTCCTCTCTGCAGCCTAACCCTAAGAATCTCCTCTCTGCAGCCTGACCCTAAGACTCTCCTCCTTGCAGCCTGACCCTAAGACTCGCCTCCCTGCAGCCTGACCCTACGACTCTTCTCCCTGCAGCCTAACCCCAAGTCTCCCTTCTCCACAGCCTTATCCTAAAACTTCCCATTGACTCCTAACCATAAAACTCCCAATAGAGACTCCTGTAATATTCATCTGTCCGACCGCTCTGCGATGATGCAAGGTGTCTGCGGCAGTGGTTTCGGAATGAATGAATGGGTAAGTATGCCATTCATTAATGAAATATTAAAATGAGTGCTATTTTCAAATTAGATATTTAGCTTTTCTGTGTCTCTATTTCGGAAACAGCATTTTCTTAGCGGCAACTGCATCCCGTGTTAAACATATTTTATCGATAATAATTTTTATATAATTTATGCGCGCCTTTAAGTGTTGGAGTGCTATGTGTACTGTGTGGAATTTCTATACTTCATGTTTGTCTTATTCTTAAATGAAAGATTTATCTAAACGTAGAGTCATTACCTAATACAAAAAAGGCCTCTATTTTGCTTAAATAGCATTTAGTTGAAAGTCATGCCTCATTGATGTACTAGATGCTAGTAAATTGATAGAGTGAACATTGGTTAAGGTTTGGAAATGACAGCTTGCACTGTTTTTTCAAACCTGGCTTTCTATAGTCATTACAACATATAAGAGAAACATAAAGGACTGATGCAATAAATTCAGCATGAAAACAAATGGGGGGTAGGACCTTGTGCATCAGTGACCTTACAATGTCAACGTCGTAGGATTGCATTTATATTCTGCCCAGGCGACTGTAGGCAAGGTGGCACAGCGTGGCACTAGGGTGATGCCATGGCGACGTGCTGTGCATTCCTGTAAAAAGGCAATAGCTATATTACTGGCTTGGGCCCATTACCTTATGCTAGAATAGCCAAATCAAGGGCCGGTCACAACAGAGGGGGCCAATGGAAGTTCCCCCTCTCCGGGCTAGCACCTGGAGCTCAACACTTCCACTGTTTGTGGTACTTCTGCCTCTGGGCTCAGATACAGTACATTTTAAGCCATAATGCGGAGGTGGAGACAGGTATGAATATAATTCCCCAGGCTTAAAACACTGGTAGACTGGATTATACAGTATGTCTGGCTTGATTTTGGATATGTTATTTAAGTACCATTAAAATGTCCATATAGATGAAAGGACCATTTAAAATAACTCGAGGGATTCTATTTATTAAATGGCGCAATTGATGTTTTTATTCTTTAGGGGCACACACACATACAGGGACACAGGTTCATAACCAGGGGTGTATCTACAGGGGGAGCACAGGATGCAGCTGCTACAGGGTCCCCTTCCCATGCACTGTAAGCAAGAGACCCATACATGGTGTGCATTTTTTAAGCTGTCATTCTCTGTCCGCTTCTATCACGCAATGATCCCGTGATTAGTTCTCCTTGTGGAGCATTGACAAAAAACCTCCTGTAATAAGTTTATA
>WWET01000970.1:129152-141681 GCA_011038615.1 Limnodynastes dumerilii
CCTATGTGTGGATGGTGAATCTGTGAATAGGACCC
The DNA here is from genome assembly GCA_011038615.1 of Limnodynastes dumerilii. NCBI lineage: Eukaryota > Metazoa > Chordata > Amphibia > Anura > Limnodynastidae > Limnodynastes > Limnodynastes dumerilii. Next base: position 129,188 of record WWET01000970.1, read on the forward strand.
TTACCTTAAGAATTCCAGACGGATCTTCAACCGTGCAGAATGCTGGATTGTATGTAAGGGCTTAGCCACGCCCTTACCATACAATTTAATAGTGCGGTGCGGGGGGATCCACATGCGCAGTGCCAATATTCAGCAGATTTACGTATGCCCCGTACAGAAGTCTTCTGGATTTATTAACTGCGAATCCAGCCCTATTTTTATATAAATGTTTTTCTTTTTTGTACATGGGACTTAATGAAGGAGTGCAGCCATCCTAAAATAATGATTCCCAGAGTACCCTATAGTTTGTCCGCCAGCCAATATGTACCTACACTGTACATTAATTAGCCTGCTGAATTTAGCGGCCCAGCGTTGCTGAGAATTTACCTCTATAAAGCTGCTCGCTGTACAAATGACTGAGCTGGTTGGAAAAAATGGTTTTGTCTGTGGATAATAAACCTTATTTAGAGTATTTATGCGGGTGAATAATGAGAATCCTCCAACAGCAGTAATTAAACCGCTAAACGGATTCAATTTGGCTACATTAATAGGAAATATGAGTCGGGTTTTTGTGATAACTTGAGGATTTACGATAATTGACCCCCTTTTTCTTTGGAATGATGTGTGAAAGCCAGACCAATTAAATCACGGCTTCTAGCAGAGCGCCCAGGACATGCAGCACAATTTCCACATTCAAGGAAATCGCAGGAAGGATTTATCTCGCTTGTGTCAGGGTCATAAAGTATGGAATTGCCAAGCAGCTCATTATACTGGAGAAGTAACATGCAAAGTAGCTGGAGATTGTGATAAACAATAGGACATTTTCCCTTTGCTGGAACAGGCATCATGGTCCATACCGAATTCAGTAAACACACAGAGGCTGATTTTGAGTTGTGTGTATTTTTATACTTTAGGACTCTCATCTGCAAGCTCTGTCATAATATGCTCTGCGGTGGTTTTGTTTTAGAGCTAAATTTAGGGACATCGGTAGTTTTGCCACATTGTCAGGAATTTAGTTTGTATAATAACTGTGCTGTCAATATTTCCCAGATGGTCAGGAGCTCAGTCAGAGGTGGGCACATCTTCGCCACAGGGGAGATGCGTGTCTTAGGGTCTGATGGAAGTGGGAGTGTCTTGGGCTCAGTTAAAGGGGAGGAGCACGTCTGGGTTTCAGCCAGAATTAGGAGTGTATTGGGCTTAGTCAGAGGCAAAGGGGTATGTCTTGGGCTCATCAAGGGAGGATGGCCGTGACTTGGGCTTAGCCAGATGGAAAGGGTGTGTATTGGGCTAAGCCAGAGGGAGAGGGGCATATCTTGGACTCAGCCAGCAGTGGGAGTGTTTTAGGCTCTTTTCCTTGCTGTCTGTGCTGGCTTCACTTTATTGTATTTTTGTGATATTTTTATATTATTATTGTATATTATTGTGTACTATGCTGTCCATCCCTGTCCTGTATGTCTGTACTGTATATTATTATGTCCTATGCTGTTCATCCCTGTCCTGTATGTCTGTACTGTAGATTATTATGTACTATGCTGTCCTTCCCTGTCCTGTATGTCTGTACTGTATTGTGATGTATTTTGTATGGCGCTGCGGACACCTTGTGTCACCTAATAAATGATAATAATAAATAATAATAGGCTTAGTCGGAAGGAAGTGGCATGTACTGGGCTCAGCCAGAGGGGAGGAGTAATAGGTACAGCCAGAGGGGAGGGGCATGTCTTAGTTTCGGCCAGAGGGGAGGGGCTTGTATTAGTCTCAGCCAGAGGGGAGGGGCATGTCTTAGTCTCAGTCAGAGAGGAGGAGTACATCTTAGGCACAGACAGAGGGGAGGGACATGTTGTGGGTTTAGTCAGATGGGAGGGGCATGTCTTGTGCTCAGCCAGAAGTGCGACTGTCTTGGGCTCAGCTAGACCGGAGGGGCGTGGAAAAGCTTCTCTAGTGCGTGATAGTGAATAAGGATTGTAACCTTCTCTGGTGCAGAGGCTCATGTGACATTAAATATGTTCCTTAATGCACTGTGTAATATGTAACCTATGTAATGTGCTATTCTTAGGTTAAAGATAGTGGACCAGATCCACAGCTAAGTAGGATAGCCCTCTGTGTGCATAAGTGGACTCGCTATATGCGCCCTCCAGATGTTTCGCAAGGTCTACGATAGTAAGTCCTATTGTATGGAACTGAGTTATCAAGAAAGGGATTGCGCTTCCCCTCTGCCCGCCAAGGTGGGTGGGGGTTAGCATTATAATTGTACAGATTACCCACTTACAGGCGGACATACCGCTGATCCACACGTGTGACTTATTGCAGCAGTCACACATTGTATGCATGAAAGAGAGAGGGGAGTGACAGGAAAGCCCACGAGAGAGGAGAGTGACAGGGGGCACACGAGAGAGGGGAGTAACAGGGGGAGTCCACGAGAGAGGGGAGTGACAGGGGGAGTCCACGAGAGAGGGGAGTAACAGGGGGGAGTTCACTCCCCTCTTCCATGCGGTATTAAAGACTCTGCACATATGGTAAACATGTGAGGGTCAGGATCTCGTTCAATAGTACAAGTGTTTTATTTATACCATCATATTAACAGCAACCTTTCTGTGATGTTCCAATGGCCCTTTCCCCCTAGTCCTGTTAAAGGGACAGATGCTACCATAACATACATAACAAACCGTAAAGCTTTCCCCCCATTTCCCAACAATATAATGTTAATGAGCAATAAACAGAAAGACAGACCAGGTAAAAGTCCAGTTCCTTTTATTTGAGCATTTCACAAATAAATTACAAGTTTCTTTGCAACCACATCTCAAATCAAAATGCTTATTTACACCTCAGGAACAGCAAGCAGGTCAGCAACCAGGGCCTGGAACCAGGGGCTAAAATCACAGGTGCTCAGAGAGAAGATCCAGTTTCATGAGTGTTGTCATTGTACATTATTGCAAATTAAAAAGTAAGGGGGGAAAAAATGAGAACTTACAGCTTTGTTTAGGTTACATTTGGTGAAAACAAAAACATAATGTACACAACCCTATTTTGAACACAGTGTAATGTAAATAAAATACAAGGGTTTTAATTTGCAATCATTAGCGTAAAGCCAACGGATGCAGTATTTTGGGGAAATTCAGGCTGCAAATTTACTAGTTCAGCTGGCTACACATTATGTGAGTTCCTGACCGATCGGTCCGCCCCTGGACAGAACCTATTAGAATTAGGATAGCCACAAGAATTGCGTAGTGTGTGCGTTATGCAATGTCCCCGTCATCTGTTCACTATGGACATCGCATAGTGTGTAGCCAGCAGAACTTGGCTGTGTGTGGACTCCGGTGATATCACTAGTTCATAATGCATTCATTGGCTGTGTAGTATGTGGCACGGTCCACGTTACAGGCCACATGTTATTGTATTTGAAGTATTTACCTCCCCACTGTATTTCTTGAAAGATACGATTGTTTGGGGTTGACTGTGTCTTGGAGCGTCAGGTTAGCGCAATAACTGCACAGTGCATAACCTCCAACATGACCCATTCCATTAGGTACAAAATACTCTGTTTCACAGTTTCCAACTGTCAGTTACTATGGTAACCTCCTTTGTTGAAGAGACAAATTGTTTTTTATATATCAGTTAATTGATTGAAACCAGATGAGTGGCAGTTGGAAGCTCAGGAGCGGATTACATTGTACCTAATGGAATGGGTCATGTTGAAGGGTCTGACAGTGGTCAGGGTTAGGAAGAAACGGCGATATCATCAAGATAAGGTTTTATTATGAATTTCATAAAATATCAAATCTGTAACCTTATGTGGAAGAATGGAGGATTTTACACAGCTCCTGTATGTGTATAATCCTCAGTCTATTATAGACCATGGTTTCTGACTCTCATGGAAACTCCTGAAATTCTGTCTCAAGGCCCCCCCCTTCGTTTATCAATAATGTTAGCCATAGAGGATGGGCAGTATATGATGACATCAGTGGAATCCCCTGCTACATCCTTTGTGAAACTATGAATCCTTGCATTGATAGGCAGGGGGGAGGGGCATCATTTGCATAAATTACATCATCAAGTCCCTCCGGGATCTCGAGTTGCCTATGGCTTAGACTAGATTACACTACTTATCTAGTCTAAACCATAGGCAACTATGGGTTGAATTAGATTAGTAGTCTCTTGCAACCAATCAGGGAAGCTCTTATTTTCTCAACTGTGCTAGAAAATGATAAAATAATATAGTGTATTTGTATTCCTCTAACTCTATGGGATTTGCAATATGTATGACTGTTATATATATAATAAAATAAAAATGTACTCCATAAAATGCAAGTAACATTTGTTACATAAAATATAATGGTTTTTACATTTTTTATGTAGCTCAGTGCAAAGTATTGTTCTATTCTAGAAATCACCATCGTCAGAGGTCATTATTACAGAAAAGAAGGAAAATTTGAATCTAATAATCCAAACTTTGTATCTTAAATATTGTCGATCTATTGAAATGTTTCCATGGATATTTGTTCTGTTTATTATCAATAACTGTGACTCAACACATGAATGAATGACACCAATTGGCTGCAGCCTGTCAGCAGTGTTACATTATTGGATTAGGCAGGATAGAATATTCAGCCAATATTGTACTAGGCTGCTATAGAATAATCCATGTAGCGAAGGGTCTTTCTATACCTCATCTTGTGGAAACAAATCCTATTATTTAGTTTTATACTTTAAAGGTATAGTTGATACACATAATTATATATAACATTTTAACAACATATGAGAACCTATGCTTCATAATACATATGTTCAAATCGTTATAGACTTGATTAAGACTTGGCATGGCAAGCTTGGCTAGTTTCATGGATACTAAGGCTTATGACTAGCAAAGAAGTTGGAAGTTGCAATTACCCAGACACTCATGTATACTTTGATGCTATAGAACGTGCTGATTGTGACTTCCTGATCTATAAGGGGCCATTACTGGATTTATTATAACAGATACAGGGCCCGATTCAATTGCCGGCGAAGTTTTCAAAAACTTTGCGTCGGTAAAAATACGACGCCTTTGCCGGCAATTGAGCGATAAAAATTCGCCCATTCAATTATTTTTTTACCGCTGCGCTAAAACAGCAGGCAGCGGTAAAAAAATAACCAGAGAAAAAAAAAAAAATCTCCCTGTTAACGCCGCAAATCACCTCCTGCTAGCAGGAGGTGACCGGCGCTAGTGAGAGACTATTACCCAGTGCCTGAAATCACGTTCTCACGATACTTCAGGCACTGGGTAATAGCCTCAGTAGCGCCCGGCACTTCCTGCTAGCAGGAAGTGTTTTGCAGCGTTAAGAGTTTTTTTTTAACGCCGGTAAATAAAAATAAAAAAGCGTTAAAAATACGCCGCCGAAGGATTTTTCAACAATTGAATCGGGCCCAATGAAAGCACGGTTGGGGTTAACGATGTTAACAGGAGTTTAGTTTCTGATCTACACACAGTATATGGACAAAAGTATTTGGCCGCAGCTGTTAAGTATTTAATTTTTGTGTTTCAATCAGAACGTTTGTGATACAAAATGGGTCGTCTGATGAGCTAAGTGAAGTACTGTGATAGGATGCCAGCTTTGCAATGAGACTCTTGGTGAAGTTTCATCCCTGCTGGGTATTCCACAGTCAGCTGTAAGTTGAAACACTTCAGAATCTTGTGAAAAGTCTTTCTAAAAGAGTGGACGCTTTTATAGGTGCAAGAGGGGGGCCAACTCCATATTAAGTGTATGTCAATGTCATTACAGTCCCTGTTGGTGTAATGGTCGGGCGTCCAAATACTTTTGTCTATATAGTGTGTATATAACTAGAGTTATTCCTAATTTGGAGAGGGCCAGATCCAGATTTAGCTACTTGCATGAGTCACTGTGCAGGCACGCACCAGATGTTCCCCCCCGCCTGCCAAACCTCCACAAGGTGGGTTGCGGCGGCAAAGGGGTAAAAGCATTTGAATTATACGGTAGGGGCTAGGTTAAAGGCTTCCGCTGATCTGAATGGGAGACTTAAGGCAGGGCTATGGCAGCATAAGCGCCAAGTCCGCACGAGAGAAGAGAATGATGGGAGTCCACCCCTCCTCTAACGTGCTGGCTGTTATAGTTCCATGCATATGGAAAACACTCAGAGGTCTAGATGTGGTCCCTAATGTTTCATTGGAAAATGTATCTCTGTTTATTGTTTGGGTTATCTATAGTCCTCTGCTGGACTGGTTGCAATATCGCTTTATGATTGAGGTACGATTATCTGTATAATTTCAGCATGATCCATTGATCCAGTGAGTGCTCACTGCTTATGATGAGGTGGTTACTAGCACAATATATCCGTATAAACGGCTTGGCTGCTGTGGATTCGTTCTATATAATGTATTCAGGATAGTATATCATTTACCTGTGTCTGCCTATAGTGCTATGGGTATAGTGGCATCACCATGTATGAAATCTGGTCATAAGCATTGTACACGTCCTTACGCCCTATATATTTGCCTATATGGGCTATATATTACCATGGTTAGCTCTATCTTTGCTTATTTTATAATCAATGCTTCAGCTCAGTGATGGGCTATATTGGAGCAATTATTACAGCTAGGAGCAGAAAATGCCCCCTTTTTGGTAAGCGGCACATGTGCACAATACCGGGATGGATTTGGATTTTCTGGATGAAGAATTCCACCTTGGTAATATTTAGAGGGCTGGAGAGAGCACAAGAAGCGGTGGTACTTCCGCTCTGTAAATGACGGGAGGTATTTAAATAGTTAGCCCTTAAATACTATCCTGTTTTCTGCACCATCACCAGTTAATCTGGGGATGGAGCAAAAATCTTATGGTAGGGGTGAGCAATGTTAAGTGGAGGGAGTGGACATCTCTTGCCTGTACGGTAGTTAGGATGCAGCAGGGGTCCAGCATCCTGCTGTCTGGATCCAGTCCAAATACAAAGAAAACAACGGTTTTCTTCTTATTTGAACTCTTACTTGTGTGTGGCTTATATCATTCACCCTTGCCATCTTCTCTTCTGTGTATGTGCCAGTGTCCATCATACAGAGAAGCAGAAGAATCAAGTAGCGGCTGTCAATAGGAGACAAGTCCCATCCTCAAAGACTTTGGATTACCTTTACATTTAATAAACAGACCCCTTATCTTATTCTGAAGTTTAGGGTAATGTGCAGTCTTTCGATGGTTCCTGGGTTACACCAATGATCCTTGAAAGGTATATTACTGGCCACCATTGGTTTAATCTGACCTGAGCAATGCTCTAGTCACCTGTGTTCATGTCATGATATGATCCGTGACGGTATTCTAAGAATAATTTATAACGTTAGATAATTAATTTTATCACTAATTAACTCCATTATTTCAGGCCTTTTATCCTGATACATTAACACTTAGTTATGAGCCATAATATTGTTTACTTATTGTGCCCATTGTATTTTATTGTTTCAGACATATATAACATTTGCACTGGGATTCACTAAATCAAGTCCTCTGCTAAATTATTTAACATTTATTCAGTTTCTAGGATCATTTCATAGTAGATAAGGCTATTGTAATTTTTACTCTAAATCACCAAATCTTGTATTAAAAAATCGCTCTAGCCCTAATTCATAACGGTTTCCCAATGTTTAGAGAACGCCCTACCCTTTAGTATAATACACCGTGTAAATCAGCAGAACACTAAAAACCCAAAACAAAAATACAGAAGAAATGCTTATTAAGGAATTATATCTGTATGTAAGTTTAGTTGCTCAGTTATACTACAGTTGTACCCAGTTAAACCATTCCCGAAACAGGTAAAGTCTGCCACACATGGTGGGAAATTGCATGCATGGCGGGCCCACTTGCTGGGGAAGGTTGAATAGGACTTCAAAAATAATTAAAACTTTGTTTACTTACCATTTAGCAGTGGCTGGCTTCCTGCAGAGATCAAACATTGGAGCTGATGTCACCTATTCAATGTCCTACAGAAAGTGTATAACTTATCCTGTGAATTGAATAAGTGATGTCAATTCCATTGTCTGATCTCTGCAGGAAGCCAGCAGCTGCTAAATGGTAAATAAAATGTTAATGGTTTACTAATGGTCTGTATTCGAGCTTCCCCACCATGTTGTGAAATAAGCATCATGGCAACGAAAGCTATATCTGAGCCCAGCTGTATAATTGTCAATGACATTTAGCAGAAACCTATTTAAAAAAACTTATAAGACTTTAAGTCTGCAACCCATCAAATAGCAGATTTTATCAGCCTGTATTTGCTATGCTGATTTAAATTTGATTAGTTACTATGGGTTATAGCACACTGTGCTGTGTTTTTACATTGTCTTATTAAGTAAACAATGTTGTGTATGTATTACCCTAGTTACTGTTTGATGTGGTGTAACCCTACTGTCCATCACTAGTAGAACAATATTATAAAAATCTAGAGTGAGCTTCAATGGTAGCATTTACAGGATATGTTATATAACGTATTAACTCATTTGTTCATTGTATCGGACAAACCCCTTTTCCAAAAACTGATAAAAAATATCCTATTTTTCTGCATATATCTCTATAGCTATACACCACGGGTTTTTGTGCACAAATAAGGAAGAGAAACCAAAATAATAAAAAAAAAGACTAATGTTTGAAGTTAATGACAGAAAAATCCCCCGTGGAGAGACAAAATCACTAAACACTGCAGTTTAATTTGTAAGGAGATTAAATCTTATGTCTTTTTTGCTTCAGTACATTTACATAAAAACATGTTTTATTTTGAACATGAATTATTTTGTGTGTAACTTGCATATCTGGGAATGTCTCACAATGGGGGCACAGCAGTCAATGAAGGAGTCAGGCCAAACTTGTCACATTTAACCCCTCATAACCGGCCAAGATCATTTTTTTTGCTGGCCGCCATTGCCATAAATATTTGCAGAACTGCTGTTCTGATTAGCAAAAATAATAAACAGGTTTTAATCATTTGATAAAGAACATGTCATTTTTTTTATTTGCTTAATATATAGTTCCTTATGCACTGTTCAGTAATTAATGTCCAGGGGAGGGCCTTTAATACAGAGCACTTTGAGGGTGCGATTCACTTAGTCACTTTGGGCTGGATCCAAACTTAGTTAAGTGCTTGAACTTAGTTACTCCTGGGCTAAACCATGTTGATTTCAGGGGGGAGTCAAGTTAATTGTGTTCTTTGCATGCAGGGATATATCTTTGAATTGCTTACTGCACACAGATACTGACCAGCGTTACGATCACACTGTTATTTAGACTTGGGATAGGAAACATCACCCCTCAACTCTAATACTGTTTGCAAAAGATGAAATATGACTCCCCTGCAATCACCATGGTTTAGCCCAGGAGTAACTAATTTCAAGCACTTAACTAGGTCTGGATCCAGCCCTTTGACACAGAATTGTCAGAGTGCCCATCCGTGGCTTTCTCTTCGCACCTCTATAGATGCATATTTGGAAAGCTTGATATGGTTTCAGAACAAATGATAACTTCCTGCTGTCCTGGAAGAAAGGTTAGACTTGCTGAAAAGTCAGTGTGTATTGGCCTGATTGGGGGAGAGATTTATTTGACCAAATATTGGAATATACGCGATGAATTACACTGTAGCTGGTGGCACTAAGTAATAAACAAGTAAATAACAAGGTACTACCCTGGTGACTTTTTTTTTAAGCTTTCTATTACAAAATATTTCTTCTATCTGACTCCGTATATTATCTATATAGTACAGAACGTAATAATTGAGGGGTGACAGATGGATTTAGCAAATTGCATTTCTGAGCTCTAGTAAAGATGACTGCAATTCGTCCATAAGATTGCATATTATATTATTAACAGAGTCTATCACACAAAGGGGCACTCACCACTCTGAAGTAATACTGCAGACCCCACAGCACCAGAACTTCATACTATACAAAGCTACATTCATCCTTCACACATTAATACCCTTACATTGAAATGGAGGGGAGGGGATGGGGGGGGGGATATTGCATGAGATGTGCGGGCAGACTTTGCAAAGTAAAAGTTTCCATAGCAAAACGGACCCCCTCCTGCTCAGTGGGAATCATGTGGGTTGGCTTTCTGTGTTCTTGATATCCTCCGTAAAGGACAGGGTTAAGATACTCTAATTATTTCTGACAGGCTTACAATGTGTTTAAGTGGCATCTTATTACATTTTATTTGCACCGTAGATGTATCCTTAATGCGTGATTTCGGCTTCCAAGCTTTGCAGTGCTGCCTTCTTGTCAAATACTGATTGGTAATCTTATTAACATGAACCCATTAAGAAATGCTTCCTGTATTTCTCTAGAGTGTTCTGGTTCAGTACACACAACACGCTGTCTTGCAACGAGTCGCCTGCAGTCACCAGACGCGCATGGGTTTGGGCTTAGCGGTCTTGGATCTTGGAGTGGAATTAAGCACGCGGACGCACACATCTGACAGGCAGGCTGCTGTTGTAGGTTCGGTAATCAGTACAATAGAATAAAAACAAACTGTGTTGTGTGTGATCATTGTGTTCAGCCTTGAGCACAACAAGTTCAAACGAATGTTCTCCGTGTCGCTCAGACGGGAAAAAAAAATTCTTGTAGCAAAGGCGTCTCCAGCCGGGATCCATTAATACAAAGAACGCAGATTCAGAGGTTGTCAAGGAACGGGGTTCCGTTTTTATAGACTAATTGAGGTTGCAAATTAAACAGAGTCTAGAGCAGTTGAGGCCTGGTCTTGAAGTAACAGTATACTGCAATCTTCACAAAAAGACTTTTTCATTTTATTATTTTCCCAACTCATTCTGTTACCATGGCAATGTGGTAGCCAACGTAGAGTGTACCCGGTGCTCACAGACCTAAGGGAAACAAAAAACAAAAAAAAAAAATGTTCGTTATTAAAGATAAAAATATCAGTTTGGATAGAGAATTGTGCCCTGTTACCAGGTGTGTAAAATATTAACTGTCTTCATTGGTTTATTGACTTTACATTTTATTACTGTATTTATCCATCTCTGCACATCACTACCTCCATCTTGTTCCATCCCTACAGTACTTTTGTTACTGGCAAAATTGTCCTTGGATTAGATCCAGGCTTCTAATGCCAGTTGGATCCAGGCTTCTAATGCCAGTTGGATCCAGGCTTTGATTCCCTACCCTTACTTTAAAACTTTCACATAGTTACGTAAAATGGGCGCTGTGCGGAAGCTATCGCCGTACTTCTGTCTGCATTCCAGTCTGCGACTGGTCTACAATTGTTTAATCAGACACATCATCTCCCTCCTGGATCCTCTCCAATCCAGGTTCCTCCCTCTACACTCCGCTGAATCCTCCCTGACCAAAGTTACTAATAGCCTCCTCTCTACCAAAGCCAATACTCCATTCACATCCTAGACCTGTCTGCAGCTTTCATCACACTTGATCATCCTCTACTGGTACACACTCTGTGCTTCATTGTCCTCACTGACACTGTTGTCCCTCTTCCGTCTCCACCCCTAACTAAATTCTCCTCTTCCCATAGGAGTCTCCCAGGATTCCATGGCCCTCTCCTCTTCTCCCTCTACACCAGTCTCCTGGGAATCCCTAAAGCGCCTTTGGTTTTAACCTGGTAACAGGAACAGGATAATCCGTTTTTGACCATTTCTGACAAATCGCTCCATGCCATACACTATGCATGGTACATTGTGCGGCCAGCATATTTACACTTCATATACTGTAACCAGGTCTAAACAGTGTGTTTCGTCACTTTTGCAATGTAGTTTAGGATTATATTTCTGAACGATGGTTAATATGGCACTAAATGCTGGAGTGCTGGCTCCTATTACTTATTATTTATGAGCAGGTCTTTATATAGTGCAATTATATTTAAACAATCGTTCACATCCGTATTTGTCACACTGGAGGTTTACAGTCTGAATTCCCCAACACCAATGACAGACACAGGATACATACAAACTCCACACGAATGATGACCTATCCGGGAATCAAACTCATGACATGACATCAGTGCTGTGAAGCGGAAGTGCTAACCCCTTGACCTATCGTGCTGTCCATCATATACTATAACGGGCGACAGGGTCTAGAGCACCATACATTGGCTGAATTCCGAGAATTCAAATTCTAGATGACATTCACTCGTATGTAATAGGAAAGTGATTGCTGGAATCTGATTGGTTGCTATAGGAGTTCTCTGCCTACTTCTGTGTGAGTTCTGAATGATCAGAATTGAGAGCATCTGAAACGTCTCCCATACCTCTGATCCCAACCTAAACACTCATGGTTACATAACAGAACAGTGAGAACATAATAATAGCTTATGCTTCTTGTTCAATAAGCCGCATGAGGCTCTATTTCTCCTATCACCATGTAACGGTCAGGAAATAGTATACAAGCTTCAGATGATAAATATGTTGACCTTTTGCAGGTTGCAAGCATTTATTGGAAAGAAAAATAAAGACTATATTGTCTTGGACATATATTCTCTTACTACTGGTTCTGGGGAGCATCACTTGAGGGTGAACAGTGGGGGGGGGGG
>WWET01000970.1:141720-161497 GCA_011038615.1 Limnodynastes dumerilii
CTTGATGTGCATTAGTCAAGGAAAAAAAAAATCAAACAAACGCTCTATTGCAGTGTATTGATTCAGTAACACAGTCAGCATGTGAGAGGTCTGATGGAAGAGGAGAGAAGCTGCTTGTCATTAGATAAAGATCTGTGCCATGGATTGGACTGAGTGCGATTATCCTGTGCAGTATTACCACATAACAAGCACAGCGTAGAGGGTGGCCATGGAGCCTGTTGTACGTCTCTAAGATATAAGTGTTTTTCTAGTTTCTTGAAAGCAGAACAATAACTATTTCCCACATTTCCTGCTAGAACGAGGCATAATTAACCGTGCTTAATTGAGTAAAGCTTCTGAAATGAAGGTCATTGCATGACGGCGTCTTTCTTGTTTGGAGCACACCACCTCGTGCTTGGGGACATCTTATTAATTTTAGTACAGTAGGTTCTCGTGTCGCTGGAAGCACAGGGATATGTAGAGAGTTACAACTGGGAAATATGAGTGGGTTATGTGCTGCTTCATGTAAGATATTACAGCCCTCCTAATTTCTCCCCAATCAATTGGGATCATGGTCCAGATTCACAGTTACGTAGTTTTCTTCTTACGTATGTTGTTTTACGAATTTAGCTACTATGCATGTGTAAGTAGCTCAATTTGTAAAACAACGTACATAAGACGAAAATGACGTGACCGTGAGTCCGGACCCATGTCTTTATATAGAGTTTCAGATACGTTCAGCTCTGTAAGGATGGCAAACTCGCCCGACTTACTGTACACCAAACACTTGGCACTGTCAAAGTTTCAACCAAGCTACAAATCCCTGTTATGGGGGGAATATATGAGGCAGATCATATTAGAGCACAAATAAAGAGGAATAAAGGGCTTTCTCATAGGTTGTGCATTCACTATACCCCATAATAAAGCTCTTTAATATCCCCATTTAATAAAAATCTATAGTGAACCTTAACTTAATTCCATATCAATATGGAACAAAATTAGCAAAAATAGATCACTTTATTATGGTACACGGAGAGCCGATAATGATCATTTTAACATAATTAAGGAGAAATAAAGAACTTTATTATGGGGCATTTAGTCTATATGCCCCGTAATAATAAAGCTAATTTCTCCTTAATTTTTCTCATATTATCCTCCATAAAATATGACTAGTAATAAAGCTCTTTCTTCCTCTTATACTTGTGCACACAGTATCCCCAATAATAGGGTACTTTATTCCCCATAATAAAGAGCTTTATCGCCACCCGCCTCAAACTGCACTATAACTTATTTTTTTCTTCTACCCTCTCTCTTCGTGTTGCTTGCCCGTAACTTCTGGCACAGAGGCTTCCGGCATGGTAATGCAAACATGATGTCCGACTGCTGGGAGCTTCTTTCCCAAAAGCTTACCTCCAGAGCATCCATGGACACAGACATGGCCTAATATTAGCGCTGGTTCAGGCATTACCTGTGTCCTCAGTTGCTCTGAATACATTCTGAAGGTGCAAACAAACATACAAATCGTTCCCATATCCACGGTTATATAATGGCACTTTAAAAAAAATGGCAGTGTATTTATATTCTGTTTTTCCTATTTAAAAGTAGTCAACAAGCATATTAAGAGCCATTGAAGTGTGTTCTACATCATGTGCGGATGCGTCTGTACTTGAAAATAATTGTTAAGTGGCAATGTGCAAAACAAATTTTGGAAAAATATGACTTTCTCTAGAGGGGCAATTCAGGTGTATGAAATGTTTGCTTAAAAGCTCAGTATTAAGAGCTACTGCTGTGTTAGTCTTGAAATAATGAGTAATGAATTGTAGTTTATATAAATATACTCTGCAATTATAATCATACAACAATGGAGAGCCAGTGTGGTCCTAATGGCTCAGAATGCTGCTGGTGAGTAAGGAAATGGTTTGCTATGCAAGGACAGTAGGTCAGGCAGCTATAGACTTTGCTATGGCAGTAGACCATAGTGTGACTATAGACTGTGCTAACACATTAGACCACACTATGTCTATACACTGTGATATGTCAGTAGACTGTGCTATAACTGTACACTACACTATGACTATACACTGTAATATGGCAGCACACTACACTATGACTATACCGTATGCTATGACAGTACACTACACTATGACTATATATTGTGCTATGACAGTACACTACACTATGACTATATATTGTGCTATGGTAGTAGACTACACTATGACAATACACTGTGCTATGACTACACTACACTACACTATGACTATACACTGTGCTATGACTACACTACACTATAACTATACACTGTGCTATGGCAGTACTCTACACTATGACTATACACTGTGCTATGGCAGTACTCTACACTATAACTATACACTGTGCTATGGCAGTACACTTACACTACACTATAACTATACACTGTGCTATGGCAGTAGACCATACTCTGACTATACACTTCACTATGGCAGTAGACAATGCTATCACTCTATATTGCCCTAATTCTCAGTTTTCCAGTAGACCCCTTCAGGTATGTTTGATGGGAGGCTTGATTGAGTTTTGCAATTTTGTTGATCATGTGTAACTATAAAACTGTGTTCCCACCACTGTACATAGCATAGTCTGGTAAAGTTACATACTGGATTGTAACGTTACTCCTAAACACAAGACCTCAGACTAAAGGACAGCATCTGCTTTTGAAGCTTTATGAACGAGAAGATAAATAAATGTTATTGCAGACCAGGGCAGGCCTGGTATCTGTGGCATCTCCTCTATACAGCTATACAGTACAAATTCAATTTACATTAATGAATCAGTACAAGAGCCACTTACTCTCTCTCACCAGTTGTCTTGTGCTTCTTTTGATGTCAGGACTTCTGAAACTTACTCCTCGGTTTCAACATCAAAAGAATACAGATCAGCTCTAAAAGGCCTTGAAAAGATTCCTAAATATAGACACTGGCATATAGGTTTTAGGGAAAGCTAAACAGGCGGAGTCTCCTGGGTGCCCCGGGACTGCCAGCCTTTGTAAATGTGCTGACACATTGTTGTTTGGTAGAATATCTGAATTTAGCAGTTAACCCTACAGAGGCTGCACGTGGCTCAACACCGCACTGCCGAAGCCGGCTGCCTGTCTATCTCCTATTTCACAGAACGGCGAAAAGGTGTCGCCAATACTACCAATCACTAGCCAGAGATTCTTATACAAGTTATATGTAGTCATCAGCAGATTTTATCTGTCCATTGATGACAGTTTCAGGGAATGGGGGCAATACTTCTCCCTCCCTAAATTAGACCAACATGCCCTCACGTCTATCTGCTTGGATTCTCTCTATCCCCCCCTTCTCTCTCTGTCTCCCCCTCTCTCCTCTTTCCCCCCCTTTTCTCTCTCTCCCCCTTCTTACCCTTCTCTCTCATAGCCTGATCTCCAGACCTCCGAGCATCTTCCCTATGCACAAAGGTCTGAAAGTTTGCTCCTGAGAGGGAAGGGAATTCCTCTGTCTCTCCTCTCTCACAAAAGGAGTTAAGGATACTTCAGTTCTCTGCACTGATCTACCATGTGGAAGCGCAAAACGCTGCCCACTCACCATCATCTGCATGACTATCCACGCCCCCTTGTGGGCATTAGGCATGTGGATATAAAGGAATCCCCCATCAGCCAGATCTTCTAGCGTATGGATTGAGTTCCATTCACAAGTAGATCTGTTGCGTGACATCTGCCCGGGTCAAGTGCACTTTGTTCCAGACAACTGACTTGCGCAAGCAGGCTGTGGAAGTCAGCGTGAGACCGAGATCTGGATCTGCCCATAGTTACTACACATTATTTATAGCACATTACAATATGTCTACAGTGACAGAGGGCCTGATCCAGACCTACACCCGCGAGCGTAGCGTATGATCACCCGGGCGTATAAACTTTCAAGCCCATGACACTCCCATTGATTGTACCGACTTACGATGGCTGAACCCTACCCTAACTTTTTCCAGCGTGCGTACAAATTTTCGGACCGATACGCTGGTCGTACGGGGCTTAGCACGCCCATACCGTACAATTTAAATGGCTATCTCCGCCTCTGTGTAGTAACTCGAGCGTCCGGACTATTGTCGTACAAAACGCACGCCCATTGGGCGAAAAATACGCTCAAAATACGCTCACTGTACGCTCATGTCCTTCGGACGACGGGAAGTTGTCATACTGCACATGCGCAGTGCGTTTTTTCGCCCGGTGTTACGCTCCCGGCCGGCATACAATCGCTCGCGGGCGTAGGTCTGGATCAGGCCCACAGACACTGGTTAAGAGAAGATGAAAGGGAGAATAAGGCAGCAATAGATTGGAAAGGAGGAGGACGTATGGACAGAGAACCCATCTCAGAGTTAACAAAATAAAAAACAATGGAAGACAAACTAGGGTGACATAGAGCGATGGTCACACATTACAGTGTTCCTGTGGTGGTGACCATACAGTTGATGTCCTGAAGCTAGGAGTGAAGACTTCAGCTACATGGTCACCACCACAGGAACACTCTCAATGTTACTATCCGAGGCTTTGGTGAGCAGAGGGGCAAGTAAGGTGGGAATGGACATATAAGGGTAAATTTGCTGGGAGGAGGGGATTGGGTGAGGGTTTTCTATGTAAGACATTGAGACTGAACTCTATGTGGGAGCAGTAGTAGAGGCAGATGTTGGGTGACTTGAAAGAAAAATGAGATGTGAAACAGTGTTGAGGTTGGAATGAAGTTTGGCTGGGTGATGGAGAGAGATTTAGAAAGTTGTGTAATGTTGTCCTCAGGAATGTATTAGAAATTCTTTGCTGACTATCCTCCATCATTGTTAAGCTAAAGTGCTAACCAGCATCATCGTAGCAACAGCTAGGGCTATGCTTCTCCTATACCATGTGGTGCCAAGCTATAGATTGGTTACACAGACTACAGATGTAGTCAAAACACCATTGGTTCTTAAATGATGGCATCAGATTGCTATAATACAAATAGTTTTGTCTGTAAAAATTTGTTTCTAAACCCCCCAAAGGAATGACACATGCAGCCTCCTCCAGACTCTAAGGTCCACAGTTTTCACAGTACGTATCACATGTATTTGTTTTCACACGTATTCATAGTTTTTGTCTTATGTACGTTATTTTAAGAATTGAGCTACTACGCATGTGTAATAGCTATTTACACTATCCACGTACCATTTCTGTACCTGATTTCACGTACCATTATGTACCATGATTTCAGTGATGGAGAAGAAATTAGTAATCACATTTTATTCATATATAGTAGAAATTTAGATATTTGTAGTCTAGCGGGAGGGAAATAGTTGTTTCTATATTATTCATATGTTTATCTGTATGGTTCCCTGCAGTTGTCGGTCTATGAATAGTCACCTGCAGATGACAAACACAGTACATTTGTACAGACTCTGGGAAAATGCCTTGCACAGTATAGAGACAGTCTGCACGTGGTGGATAAGTGACAAGCAGCTCGTTATCTGCTCGCATACGGCCTTTCTTTCCTACCTAGGAAGATGCAGCGTGTCTCGTCCCTTGTTCAGGAAATTACACCGTGCTGAAACATGACATAAGCTGTTACCTAACACGTCTGGAGGTTACCAGAAGGGCAATTCTATATAAAATAATGGAGGGAGCCGTGAACGTTTTATATGTGGGTATTACAGAGCCATGAATGCTAATGGTCTTAAATAAACTGATTGCCAGACTGATGTTTTAACAGCTTTAGATGTACAGATTGGAGAGGATCAGGAGTATTCAGCACATTGAAGAGGCACAAATTAAGAATTCTCCTTTAATCTAAACATTCCGAAGAGGTGATGGAGCTACGAGTCCTTGCAGGTACTGCGATAGCTAAGCTGAGAGGTCCCCTTACACCTGAACCATAGTAAGACGCTTATAACACCAGGCCAGGACAACTCACTCACACGTAACTTGTGTCCCCATGCAACTGAATTGAACATTTATATGCATACATTTTCAAACGTGTCAAACTAATTTCTCTGTATTTTATTTTTATAGGTGGCCCAGAGCGCTGGGCACCTTTTTCTATATGAATAAAAAAAAATATATATCTGTTTGTTTGTCTGGCTATGCATTTGGGCAACCTTGCGCCGATTGGGATGAAAGCAACGTGAGGTGGACCAGTTGGATTCTAGTCAGGTTTTAGGGTGGTTGGTGGCCTGCTCGCACTTCATGTTGGTTTATGCTGGGCAAAACTTGATTCTGAAAGCCTGTTCTGGGCCTTCCACTGGAAAGATTTGGCAGTTAGGAGTTCACAGAGTGGTAATATATTTTTTATATATATACTCACTGGATGGATTTAGATGAACTCACATTCCGATTTAGGAAAGAGGGTGTGGATTGAACAAATAAGGTCAGTTATGGGCGGAGTTTAGCTGGAATGGGGGTGGAGCCTATTTTGAATGATGGATTTTGCAAGAAAACTTCACAGTGGTAACATTGGATCCCATAAGTCATACTATGGGGTTGGGGTCCCAGTCGGAACCTCTAATTGGTGTACGCTGTACAGAATTTTGGCACAGGGAGCATGTTCTGGGCCTTTGGATTTGGATAACATCACATTCTAATTTAGGAGGGACTGTCCCGATATGCAGGCCACAAAAGGCGCAGTGCTTATAGAAAAAAGGGTGTAGCTTGAACCAAATACGGTTAGTATTTGATGGGCATTTGGATTGAAAGATGCAGAGCTTATTCTGAATGACATTAAATGATGATATTAACAAAAACTATAAATACATATAGTCAAACTGCTAATTATTTTTCAAATATTGACAATAACATCCAGCTCATTGATGCATCTCATTGCCGGCATTTCTGCCATCCTATATATAAAAATCATTGGTCTGTTTGTCTGTCTGTCCAGTTATGCATTCTTGGCCAGGATTTAGGGTGGGATTACTCAATGGATTTGGATGACATCAGATCGGATTACTGAAAGACTATCCCGGTTCATGGCCCCAAAAGGGGTAGAGTTTATGGAAGAGTGGGTCTGGAAGTGGGCAGAGCTCATTCTAAATGGCAACATTGCATTCCATAACACATATTATGGGGTTGGGATCCCAGTGAAATCTCCCTGGGTAGAACGTTAACACAGGGAGCCTGTTCTGGGCCTTCCATTGGATGGATTTGGGTGACCTCATATCCTGATGTAGGAGGGACTGCCCTTATTGGCAGCCCACAAAAGGGGTGGTGCTTATGAAAAAGAGTGTGTTATTTAAACAGATAAGGACCATTGTGGGTGTAGTTTTTGCCTAGAAGGGCAGAGTTTATTTTGAATAGCATTAAATGACATTAAACATTATTAACAAAAATTGTACATATTCTGTGAACTCGGGATAATGGCGTGTCAACAGATCATTCCAGAGTCACAGACCCTGTTGCCACTGCAGGGATGACCCAGGAAATTCCAGGGCCCGGGTCTGCCCTGGCAGTAGTGTAAGTCATCACCCTGCAATAGTAAACAAGTAGACTAATTAAGTGCTTTCACACTACAGTCTACCTGGGAATAACCCTGCTGTTGACCTGTGTCCAATTCCCGGGTCATTAACTCAGGAATTGGCAGTGGGACCCTTTCACACGCTCTATGGACCCGGGTTGTCAGGGCTTGTGTGTGTGTGTGTGTGTGTGTGTGTGTGTGTGTGTGTGTGTGTATATATATATATATATATATACACACATATACACACACACAGGAGCATTGTCATGAACATTAAAAATTTACTAGTACTATTGCGGATTTGAACTCATAACCTCATAAATGCAAGATAAGTATCAGTGTTATTAGGAACTGTAGGACATCACCTTCATATTTCCAGAAAAATATAATAAAATGTCCATGGGAAAAAAAAACAATCAAAAAAACCCCGTCAAGCTACACGATTTGAACTCATAACCCCACAATATGGCAATTGCTATCATTTAGGACCTTCTCAGAGCCTGCGCTTGCCTCAGATGGCAGAGAACTGACCTTGTATAGATGAAATTGTGAAATTGCTTCTGATGAATAAAGTGGAGCTGACTGACAACAGGAGGAAGGAATGAAGGGAACAGAAAGTTCTGTCAGAAGGGTCAACAATTCTACTTTTAGTTTGTGAGATTCCAGACTGTCTCAGTGACGCTCTGTCCAGGTCATCTGCCTGCCTTCTGACTAGTGCTATATGTAACCTGCCAGGGTTGAGGGTCAGACACAAATACACTGTTTATCTGCTAATTACCATTTGTTCAGCTGTACAGAAGTAACATTAAAATCTGGGAGAGCCTGAGACATAAGGGTAAAGTTAGGGTTATGCTACAGGACATGGGCGGTTAGGGTTAAGGCTGAAGAAGGGGAAGGTTAGGGTTAGGCTGCGGGAAAGGGAGGCTTATGGTTAGGAAAGGGTTAAGGGTAGGCAGGGGTGTTTTAAGAAGTGAGGGGACCCTTGTGCTGGATTTGTACACCCTTACCTGAGACAGGACTATCTCCATTCGCGGACCACAAAAGGGGTGGGGCCTAACTGTGCTGTAAGCCCTCCCCTTTTTTGGCCTGCGAATAGGAACAGTCCCACCGCAGGGGAAGGGGGCTCATTCGGCATCTATTTCTTTGAGGGCAGAAATAGATGCCGAATGGGCCCCCTCCGCTGCCAACCCTGGGTGCAGGATGAATGCCACAGGTATATTTAGATGAGCGCTAGTTCAAAAATGGAACAATAGAAATATCAAATACACAGTACAAAATAATCTAAAAAAGGTAATGCAACCACAGAAAAAAAAGAATAATCGCAGGTATAAAGGGTGGTGTAGCCCTAGCGATTGAACAAAGAAAAATGTATAAACCGTGCTTGAATTCAATTATTCTGTGGTGCAGAAAATAGCAAGTGATAAAAAGAAACAATGTTTGTATAAAATCGTTCAAAATGAACATATATAAAAATTTTATTATGAAAAGCACTTGTCCAAATAGCATGTAAAACAGATGGAATACAAATATAGGAGCTGATAAATATGTTCAAATCAGATTGATGTCAGATATTATGTATTGGCTTTTTGTTAGACAAAGTAAACAGTTCGATTTGGCACAAGTCTTTCAATAAATTACTGCTGTATATGAAGCAAAAACCAATGGGTATTGAGGGATAATAGATGGTAGACCTTGTAAATCCCAAAACAATAGCAATCCCAATCAAGTACAACATGTTTATTGGGTTTTTTATACATATTCTGATGAAAAAGTTTGTTAAATAACTATTATTATTATTATTGTGCCTTTTCTATACATAAAGTACAAATTTGTTGAATTAATGAAAATATGATATTTGTAAATGTTTGTTTATTTACGCAAGCGATATAATAATATAATGAATGTTACGTTATATAAATATATATGCACTATGCCTTTAAAATTGGAAGCAAAATAAGGGTTAAGGGTATAATGGTTTAAAAACAGCCCTATGGAGTAACAGGATACTGCTTGAAAAAGTTCTAATCTATGTGATGATACGCTTTGTAGAGCACTTTATTTGTCCACCCAGACATATACTCGGAGCTGCCGGAACGAGCACTTTATCTTTTAAAGATCTTTAAGAACTTTGTAGCAAGATCTGATTGCACACGTGGTGGGGACGCCCGTGGCATCTATTCCTCCTTCCATCGGAGCTGCTATTACACCACGCTGCTATATTGCATTGCCGAATATACATTGGATACATTTGGGACTGAGAACCCTGTGGTAACTATTTTCCAACTTATTTCTTGCTGCTTACTCTTCGGCTTCCGCTAATATAATACAGAACTGTGCATTACTCATATTGGCTTTGCCTTTGGACCTAAATGACCAACTAGGAGGGTGTCCCTGCAGGCTGATTACACTGTCACTCTATCTAACAATCGGGATTGCTATTATTTTGGGATTTACAAGGTCTACCATCTATTATCCCTCAATACCTATTGGTTGTTGCATCATATACAGCAGTAATTTATTGAAAGACTTGTGACAAATCGGACTGTTTACTTTGTCTAACAAAAAAGCCAATACATAATATCTGACATCAATCTGATTTGAATATATTTATCATCTCCTATATTTGTATTACATGCTTTTTTTTTTTTTTTACATTTTTTGTATGTTCATTTTGAACGATTTAATAAAAACATTGTTCCTTTTTATCACTTGCTTGCTATTTTCTGCACCACAGGATAATTGAATTCAAGCACGGATTATACATTTTTCTATGAATGCCACAGGACCCCCTGTTCTGAGGGGCCCGTGTGCACCGCACAACCTGCACCCATTATAGCTACGCCTATGAGGGTAGGGTTAGGTTGACTTACCTTTCGACGAATGAGTCTTCAAGACTCCGCTGCTTTTTACAATGCAGACTGCTAGCAAATCCCGCCAGTCTGCATTCAGCTGTAGTAGGATGGACTTTTAAAATAAAGACCATCGTACCGGTAAACCACACTCCACAGAAATGTACCACCGGCTGTCTCTATTCATAAAACAGAGCGGCTACAGTCACGTGTGAGTGTGTAATTTAACCAGGAAATAAAGTGTAATTGTATTTGTGTGACGGATAATATGCACATTGCTGTCCTATTCTTACTCTTCATTTCAGATTTCATTTTGCTTTGAAAGAAATAGTATTATTATTATGTTATGCACAGAAATACATGGAAGATAATTCCTTTTAATCATCCTCTGGTCCTTTCTACAAAGTATTTAAAACAATGGCCAGGAAATGTTATCACATTATCACAAAATAAGTTATCTTTGGAAAAGACCATCTATAGTTATTAGAAGGTAATTAGAAAATACAATTATCAGATAACTCTGCAGCAAATTGTATTAAAGTAATGGGAATTGTCGCCTAGGACAATGGTGACCCAGTTTTTATCTTTCCTATACTGTATCTATTATTTTATATATGTCGACATAAGAAATGAAACTGGGTTTGTGATTCTGGGCCGGATTCAGACCCCTGCCCGTTTACCACACGTGCGGGGTCTGTACGTCAAACAGAGAGAGGAGAGTCACTCCCCTCTCTTGTGTGGGCTTCATGGCAGCTTACGCTGCAATAAGCCTGCATTATCTCTATCGTGCGGATCAGCAGTCCGTATGACCGATGATCCTCAGCAGTGTGGAAGCCCCCTCCCACACTGTACAATTACCATGCTTCCCCCCACCCACTTTAGCAGGCGGAGGGTCATTTTTTAACGTAATCTATGTATCTTTTTCTTACGTAGATTGCGTAGATATGTTATACGTCCAGTACTCTGAATAGGGGCCAAAGTTCCGTCCGAATGTTTGTATGCTAGGGTTACTATAGTAACCCTAGTGTAATATCCGGAGGGCGCACACCTTGCGTGTGGAAGTGACCTGACGTTATTAGGTCAGGATACGGTCTTCTATTTGAATACTTGTATGCTGATTCTATTTGTAGGCTGGTGTGTAGACAAATGTATCTTATAGCCTATGTATATAAAACAGATTGTTTTACTATTACTTTTTTATTTTAATTTTTATATATTTTTCATAGTTCCCATTTGGTGCAATCGCATACACAACTAATGTGTGTATATTATCATTCCATTGTGTGCATAATTCTTTGTTGTACTCTTCTGTAATATTGACTATATCCAGACAATTGTACCAAGAAACACTACTTTGCATTATTCAGGATCAGGTCCTCTGTCGTTAGGCGTTGTTTAGGGTGTTCTGTTACTATACTTTTGCCTCTCCTCCTACTGTGTACTTGTTTTCCTGTTTCTCAAGAGCTGCTCTGGTCAGCTGACTTCCCAGCATTCAATTGCTAGGGAAGAATGATAGGCAGGGCTGCCACCAAGAGTTTCAGGGCCCAGGACACGGTGCTTTGCCCCCCTATGTGACATCACCCATCATGAAGGTTTTGACCTGTCGGCCATTTAGGATTTTCTGGTGGAGGTCATGTGCAGCCTTAACCTGGTCATACACTTGGACGATTACCGATCCCAGCAGAAGGTGGCCCGATAAACGGGATGATTGCCTGCAAAGGAAAGGTCCCTTTATTGGTGCCACAGAACTCTCATGCTAATAATCCCTTGAGGCCCTAGAAGAAGAGGGAGCCCCCCAGTTAGCTGATTGGCTAGTGCCCGATATAAAATAAACGTGTCAAAAGATAGAATAATCATACCAGAGTGTTTCTGGTATGCTTATTTGGCATTTAATAATGTATCTTGCCCACTAACTACAGCAATCACTCGATAATTGGATTATCGGGCCAATAATCGCTCTAGTGTTTGGCCAGCTTTACTAATATTGGGTTTTCAGTGCGACCCTAAATTTATTATCTACCCTAATCCCTAATACAAGCCTGAATGCACATCATACAACCATTTTACCCCCTGAAATAAAACCGGGGCTGTACAGGGGCTGTGATGAGTTCAGTAAAGCGGATGGTGTCTCGTCTTTCCCGTGTTCCGCTCTCTCCATCCTGTAGCGAATGTCCTGACACTGTGAAACATGTCTGGAGAAATCATTTCTCAGTTGACAGAATACATTTCCATCCATCCATCTATTCCCCGCTTTGGTTCTCCGCTCTGTCCGTGTCCAGGTTCAGATTTGTAAATAAGTTTCTCGGCGGCAGACGCTGGTCGTTCTCACAGGAATACACTTATTAATGTGGTTTTTTTTTCTGCGCTGAATTTAAATCAGGTTGGTTAAAGATACATGAAATGAATTTTTTTTCCCTGTTATGGCTGTAAGTAATTGCTAGTAGTTTTGGTCACAAGTTGAGAATTTGTTTCAAACTAATTAGGGGTCTTGTGCATTTAATGGGAAATGATCTTGATTGTACTAAGGCAGACCTGATTAGCCTTCAGGTGCTCTGGAGCTACGAGTCCCAGCATGCTTTGCCAGGTAAAAGCTATGCCCATGCCGTTACAAGCATTGTGATTTATAGTTTCAAAACACTTGGAGAGCTACAAGTACAGCTACTATTTACGTAGTTTACATTGACTATACGCACGGAAATCAGACGTATGGGGTAATTTACATAAAAGTGGGTGGGGGGGCGTTTACATGAACGTATGGAGGTGGAGTCATCAAGAATCGCACGGATGGAGCACGTTAGTACACGCGGAAAGAACAGAGTGGTCTAGGGACTCGTAAGAGGGGAGTGTCGGGGTGGTTGGTGGGTATTTCCTTGCTCCCTCCGTGCGTATAATTGCGTAGATAAAAAAAAGTGTTCCATCCCTTTAACTGGAAAAGGGGGCAGGAGGCAAGACCTAGCTCTCATGCGAGTCTCAAAGGCTCATCAGTATCCAAGACTCCAATGTCTGGGATATGCAACAGCTCTACGCTCACCCATCAGTAGTCAGACGCCATATTGATGTATAAAAAAAAAACATTATATAAAACATAATTACACAGAAGCTGTCCTACAAGCGGCCATTCAGAGCATTGTCATCTATTGTGGGCATGCCCAATGGTGCAGGGTTTCTGAAGCCATGTGACCACCTGTATTCACAGTACAGGGGTAGGCTTTGTGCTGCGCGATGCATGCATACTGTATGTTTGTTTGAGCTGGTCTTTAGGATTATATTACCAATGTCATTCACGTGTATGTTAATTTACCTGAATGTGCGCTAAGATCTGTCTTGCTTTCAACTAGCCACAATATGAGCGTGTATGGGATATTTGGTTAGATCCGGTTTACCCTTTAGGGTTGGATCAGATTTATGCTTAATTTGATGCCTAAATTCATGCTCACACTCTCAAGTAAAGAGACTGGAGCTCCTCTTAAGCCTTCTATGCTTTTATTGGAACCATGATTTCCTATGTCTAGGACTTTGTATCAGTTATGTGAAATGTGCTACTGTCATGTTGTTGCTACTTTAACTTGCAACCACCGTCAAAAGAACAAACATAAAAACAACAGAAAGCACGGCAACAATAGCCACAAGTTTAACAGTGTAAACATGCTTGGGATAAATATAAGGATATCCTAAATTGTCAACTAAATTGCGGGTAAATAGGATCTAGGGTCAGTATAGTTTTGAATAAACAAATGGGCAGACTGGATGGGCCATGTGGCTGTTATCTTCCTAAAGAAGCCCAACTCATTTTTAACATTAAACAAGTGACTTACAGAAGAGACTGTAGAGTGTAAACATGAGGGCGACGGCCATGCTGAGGTGGGGGGCGCTGGCTGAACTGCAGTCCACTTTGCCTTTCTTGCAGGAGCACACCTGGATCGTCACGTCTGCACTATAAGACAGGGGCGGCTTCCCGGCGTCTGTCACCACCACCGGTAGATTGTAGTTGGCTTTCTTCAGATTATGGAGGAGGCTGACTTGCGCATGGGTAGCTGTAGAAATCAATAGACGTGGTGTTAGCTAAGCACAGGCGTTGAATAGAATACATACATACAGACATAGGAGCCAATGAAAAGGGGTACATTTTCTCCTGTATAATTACTGCTGTAATGCTATATAAATGAATGAACAGTGGTGTTTTTGGTATGTGAGATGCCTTCTGTTTGCTTTTGCATCTGTTACACATGGAATGAACATCAAATATTTTGGATTTGAACTGAGGTGCAATTCAGCTGATCTCTGAACTCTAAGATCTAAGCACATCTATGCTGGCTACACACTGTGTGTGGCTTCAATCACCTGGGACATTGCACAGTGCATACACACTAACCTGTAATCCAGCCATGTCCCCACCTCTCTGCTAACAGGATCCCAGCAGTGGTCAGATTGATCAGGACTCTGTAGTGATCCAGTTATAGGGTGGGAGTATTTTTGGACTGTTTTTTTCTGACAATTTGATCAGTACTAAATGCTAATTTATAATCAAATCAATTAACACATAGTTTGTAGCCAGTTGTATATTATGCATGTCTTACACCAGTGGTTGTCAAACTATTTGTTCCGTGACTCCCTCAATACAGAGTGCATATCAGTAACCTATATACACAGTACTCAGAGCACACAAGTGACCGCTATACAATACAGAGTGCATATCAGTAACCTATATACACAGTACTCAGAGCACACAAGTGACCGCTATACAATGCAGAGTGCATATCAGCAGAGCCGTAACAAAAAATGTTAGCGCTAGCGGCACCAACCCTGAATTCCAAACCAATTTAAAATGAAATATTAACTTACTGGTGCCCCCCTTAAGCTTGGTGCCCTGGCTTGGTTTGGGCATAATGTCTAACTTGTAAGTACATGTAAAATTGATTATTAGTGAGATCAAACTTGTCTTTGAGAGACTGAACGTTCTCGGTCACATTTTAAAGGATACAAAAGGAAATATTAAATTGACAGAAGTGCACAAAGAATTTCTGAGAAGCCGGGGAGACTATCATATGAAATATCCTTTCACCTCTCCAAGCATCCAAAACCCTGCTCCATCTGGGGTTTTTTTTTTGGAGGACTTTTAATTGACATGAGTTTCTGTGATTTATCTTAAAACATAAGAAGGAGCAAGACCAAAAAACATAAAAAGGAAAAAGATAAGAATCCCAAAATAGACTGTAACCTGCCTGCGTTCTCTAACAAGGAGAAAATGATTTCTAAACTAAACAGATTAAAAACGAATTTTATTATGAGAGCCCAAGACTTGGCAAATATCCAAGTCTACTTCTATAATAAATCCTACAGCAATTCATTTTAATTCAATCCATTCTATTAATGAATGAAGTGATATGGAAAACATTTCCTCAATTGAGGCCAAAGGAAGGGGGTAGCTTGGACAACCAACAAGCTTCCCCCTTCTTATGTCTTCTGTAAGGCCCTCCATCCTAGCGTTATTCCTTCCTCCACCACTCCCCCCTCACTTCATACCCTCATGTTCCCCTCTGCTACCCTTTTACCCCATCCCCACCTGGTGGCTCCCTCTCAACATCTCACTGCACTCTATCCCCTGCTCCCTGATCTTCCAAGCTTGACACCTCGCATTTTGCCTTGCGTTCTGTGCTTGCTTCACTTTATTGTATTTCTGTGATATTTTTATAGCCACATTGTATTTAATATATACTATGCTGTCCATCCCTAACCTGTATGTCTGTACTGTATTTTGTACAGCTCTGCAGACACCTTGTGGCACCTTATAAATAAACGATAATAATAATAACTTGAAGTTCAGATTTTGCTGTGTTGAGTGGGGGAACCACGCTTGGGTAACGACAACCCTGGCTCACAATGACTTCTGACCCCTGTGGCCTGTTTAATAGTTCTGACTCATATGTACTTACACTGGCAGCAGATCAGTACACAGTAAGGATCTCCTCCCTCTTGCCTATAACACCCACCATATTACGCAACTTGGCTTCCAGGTGGCTACAAATCTGTAAATCTGACATATGTCAAGGGAAATAGTGACAGGGATGCATTTTGTGGAACGAAAGTTCCATTTTTGAAATACAGGCAGTCGAAAGCTCATTTTTGTCCGTCTCTATATCGAAAATACTACGAATAAGAAACTTTCAATAATGAATGGGTAAGTATGCCGAATTTATTTTCCTTCGGGTCAGGCTGCGTCAAGGAAAGAGTTAGTGTATTGGAAGGTTAGGGTAAGGATTAGGATAAGGGTTGGGGTTACATAAATACCATTTGGCACTGCTTCGAATTTTCGGATGATCGATTGCTTCTCCTCAGGAAGGCAGAAGCAATCTATTTCACAGCCAGGTTGGAGCTGGCTGGTAGAAAGCGGCCCTTTCTCTCTTTCTAACCAGAAACTCACACCCAAAGTGACATCCCCTATTTTATGATTCTTCCAGAGTCATTGTTGTTTTCACAAATTACCCAGGTAGTTTCTAATTATCATCAACAAAAGACTCCATTTATTTAATGAAAATCTTCTCCAGTGACTATTTTTTCAGGATCCTGATGTATGTAGTGCTGACTTTCAGTGATCCTTGTCTACAGTGTAAGTCAATTTTTGCACATGCGTGGCGCCTCTTTGCACACATGTAGAGGAAAAAGAGACTTAAGATGCAAACGTTAAAGCATGAAAAGCCACTCAGAATCATCGGGGACAGATAAGCTGCATGAGACAGTAATGGCTATTACCATGGCGATCTCTCTGCTCGCTTTATCTTCCCCATAGACACAAAGCAATGGCTCTCTCAGGAGATGACTCTGGTGCTCAATGCTTCTGATATATGGAGAGCAAGAAGGAAAATCAAAGCAAACTACAGTTACTTACCCATCAATAATCTGGTGACTGTAAGGAGCATCTCGTAACAGGTTAATGAGGGAGCGAATATAGGAGCGGTGCGGGGTTAACTGTAATTGTGTTTTGGGGCTCCAAAAATTGGAAAGCTCACTTGACCAGAACAACAGTAAGTTCCAGATGCTGAACAACAAATTAAGATCACGAGAGGCCATATGAAGTGAATTAGCTAAAGCTTTAAAAACCGTTATGCTCAGTAAAACCTTTCCCCAAATCTGTGAAAATTCTGACATGCATGGCAGGCCCACCTGCTGTGGACAGTTGAATAGGTCTTCAGAAATCATGAAATCTTTGTTTACTTACCAATAACCATCTACTGGCTTCCTGCAGACATTGAAGTCACCCATTTAATGCCCTAGAAAAAGAGAGTATGACTCCTGTGAATGAAATGGATGATGTCGGCTCCATATTCTGGTCTCTGCAGGAAGCCAACAGCTGCTAAATTGTTAGTAAACAAAGTTTTAAATATTTGCTAATGGGCTGCAATCTAGCTTCCCTACCATGCTGTAAAATAAGTATCAAGGCAGAGAAAGTTTTATCTGGACCCAACTATAATGCTGCTTACCTGAAAATAATTTAATGCGTACTCGTCCGTACCCCTTGGGCTTATTGAATATGAAGCATTGCTATAGATATTGGACAGATAGAGAAGAGCTGCTACTACTATTGTATGATGTGAGGGCACAGTTTACTCACTGTTCAACTGAGTAAGTTTCCATGCTTTATCTGATCCGACTTGTTTGCCCAGGTCAAATTTATACGGGTCGGAGTTCGGACGAAGGTCACGGTCCCATGCTCCCAACGTGACGACGTTGAGGTCTTTTGAGTCTTCACACATCTTTGCTGAGGTTGGGTAGATGAACGGTGCATTGTCATTAACATCCTCTAATGTAATCTGTAATGTCCCTGTGCCGGTAGCTGGAGGAGTGCCTGGAAAAACATAAAGAACATGTGCTGGTTATTTGAGGACGCTGTCCTAGACTGATCATTGTTACTATATGTTTTATGCTGCAGTTGAGACATATAACACAATGACAGCTGTCAGCACATTTAGTACACCTGATTAACATTGTTTGATGACATTGTGTGAACTGAAAACCTAAGTCTCTAATGTATTCATGTCCTTCTGGAGATATGGCTTCCATAACACAGTTATTCCAGGTGAGGCCGTACTAATAACCTATAAAGGTCATTCTCTCTGTTTCTCTGCTACCAAGAATCTGAATTACTAACAGCATCATTTGCATACTGGTTTCACTGGCATTTTAACCAGAAATAGAAGTAGATACATAAAAATATTGTTACAAATTTTGTTTAACTCAGTCTGTCATGCAAGAGTGACTTTGGAGAAAGCCAATATACTAACATTAGATATATAAATATTATGTATTATTATGTGGATTACTAATACAATACTAATTTATTGTGTATGTTTAGTAAAAGACTTAAGGGGGCGTCAGAGAGTATCTAGGTGCATGACATGCCACGTGTATAGTAAAACCAATTAAGACTAAGTTAAGACTGTGAAACAAAGACTTCTAAATGTAGAGGCACGCCCAAGATGTGAGCACCAGATGTTCCTGATTCACAAAGATTTACAGAGCATCCAGCCCAGAAAAGACTGTTAGACGAATGAGGCATCGGAATTTCGTTTGTCGTTAATAAGACCACCTATCTGTGTAAAAGACTATAAAAGACACCGATGGCCTGGTTTAAAGCCAGAGATTTCAGTTATGAAATTTGGTGATGGTGATATCACAGCGGGTGTGGGACTCCGGTCCGAACTGTTGTGAACTGGCTGGGATTTCGATTGCATATGCCTCGATGAGGCATTGCAATTGATCCACGAAGCACCGAAAGCTCCGTGCTCCGAAAAGTGAGTTAAAATAGTCCCCCCACTCCTTTCCCTAATTCTTACCCTAACCCTCCCTACCCCACACAGATAGTTTACTCACCTGTCTCTTCGTCCAGCGATACCAGCGGCGAAGGGATATCGCCATTTCTGAAGGTGAATGGGTGAAGTATGCGAAACGGCATACTCACCCATTCTAAAAAGGAAAAAAAAATAGAAACTCTGCATTATTCGAAACAGGGACATCCGAAAAGGAAAAAAAATGTCCCAATTTCGGAAAGCAGAGTTTCTAAGTGGGGACTGACAATGCATCACAGCGCTTGCATTAATTTTGTAAAAAAAAAACCTAAACTTTTCTATACTTTTCTATTACTTTAAAATTAAAATCTATTTTACATTTTTCAGTCATTGCTTTCATGTACCTGTTTGCATTTACCTATAAATTGATCTGAGCAACTAACATTTTTTGTATACTGTTTGGGAGCTTGTCTGGGAGTAGCAGCTGAGAGGGGGAGCTATTTTGGAGGCTTTAAGGAGTGCCTCCTGAGGTGAGTTAGCTCTCAATTTAAAATAAAAATTATATATATATATTCCAACATTAGGACTCTCATTGTTAGAGATAGGACCACCATCTGCAGAAAGGCCTTGCCGGCTTCTCATATATTTTCAGATATGTGTAACAGACGTTTCTGCGTTTTATTTTACAGATAGAATGGTATAATGG
>WWET01000970.1:162329-176708 GCA_011038615.1 Limnodynastes dumerilii
ACAGGGCATGCTAGCGCTTGGAGAACCACAAGTGCTAGCATGCCCTGTCATCCGTTACAACACTACACAAATACATACCCCTACTAGCACTTAAATAAAATATAGGGCCGGCCCCTACCCTAACAAAATACTAAACATTTCATGCCCCCCTAAAAAGAATAAATTACATTTAATACCCCCAAATAATGTTATAAAAAAAGTACCGCTAATTGTAAAATGTAAAAAATACATTACTAAAAAAATAGCATAAAAATAATAATTAAAAATAGTTACTTACCATCTTGATAACGATCCCATCTTGTAAGCCTGTAATCCGTGGAGGAGGTATTAGAAAAATAAAAAACCCTGTGGAACGACGCAACTCATGTCCTGCACCGCAGGACATCCCGACGCTAATGACAGCTCTGCTGTCATTGGGGTGTATTTATACCCTTGGGCAGGCTGTTAGATCACCATGGAAACAGCCTGCCCAAGGGTATAAATATAGAATGGTATAGTGTGTTACTGGGTAATGGCAGTGTTGCTGAGACATTTCTTTCATTTGTTTCTGTTGCTAGCAGATTACCTCCCGGCCTTTCATGCACCTGTTTGCACTAACCTATAAACCGATCTGAACAACTTCCATTTTGTGTGTATATAGAGGCATTTGTTGGACCAGTCTCATGGCATTTGCAATCTTATAGGCCATAGGGTTATCCTTAATAAATAAAAAGGAACCTGCCCAAACTGCAGCTGGAAATCATGATTTTATGACAATAGTATTGCTCTTAGTTCTGTGCAGGGGGGAACATTTGAAGCTCTAGGAGCCACGTGTGGCCATCACTGCCTAAAAGAAATTATGAGTTAACTTCAAAGCAGTTGCCCACTTGAGAACCTCTGCATTTTATCTAACACACTGTTTATAGGAGCTCTGACAGCTCTATAGCTATCACTGTATTCTAGGTCTGTAGGTACAAACTTCATGAATGGACCAATCCATTCAGATGCTGCATAAAAGGCCCACCCCCAATGGTGGTTGGTTCAGCCCATCCTGTCATCCTTTCAGATGAACAAGACTAGAGACCAGATTTACTAAGCAGCGGGAAAGTAAAAGTGGAGATGATGCCCATAGCAACCAATCAGATTCTAGTTGATGTTTTCTGTAACATGAAAGTGAGAGCTAGAATCTAATTGGTTGCTATGGGCAACATCTCCACTTTTCCTTTCCAGCAGCTTAGTAAACCCGGCCCTAGGAACAGAATGCAGTTAAATTGAGGGTGTTGGGGTACAGACAGGATCATCAGTGTATCTGAATTTTAATTACCTCAGGAAAACTAAAACTGTCTCTGGCCTTTTGTTTGGGAGAGATAACACCTCAAAAAAAAAATCCTGTCCTGAGACACAATAAATGAGCAGAAGCCTGGATTGCCATTAAGAAGACACACAATAACAAGCTGATTTGACAAGCGATACGAATGGCGACATTCCATCCATTTTAATCATCCGTGCGGAGAACCCAGACTGCTTCCCATTGTGTCTGAAACATCCCCGGCCGACTCAACTCCGCAGTCTCTTTAATGAAAAATAAATTATTTTTCACTTGTGATTGGACTAATTGAGTTTGTAATAGAAATCCAACACATTCTTGGATCTTGATGTATTATTAAGGAAAGTCGTGAGACAGAATGGATGAAAACACAATGAAGTATTTGAAATATGATCACAAAAGTTAGCCTTTCATGCATTTAATTAAATTGCTTGTCTTTAATTCTGAATGCATTATATCCAGGCTGGTCTGATAATGTCTGAGACTGTCATTATCTCTTTTTCCCTAGCTAGTGATATAAAATAATAAAAGAAAAGAAAAACCATCCTTTTTAGAATTAAGAATTGAGGCTATTCTTAGAATGTTTGTGATAGTTAGTGTACTTGGTAATTTCATAGACACACAGAGAAGAAAGAAAATTGTCTTAATTTGCTATCCAGTGGCCACCATTTTGTGGTATTGGAGATGGACAGGGGGACGTTTGGGTGTGTGTTGATGGACAGGAAGAGGAAATGGGTGTGTGTTGATGGACAAGAAGCGGATATGGCACTTTCCTAGTATTAGACTGCCACAAAAATCCATCCCTTAGTGGCAGGTGAGCACAGCACCTGTTCATTGCTGCTCTGCATACAGTGGGTCTCAGTGAAGAATAAAAATTGAAAAAAGTACAAATTATTTTACAAAGATTACACATAAGTGCTTGTAATATATTACAAATTAACTTAAATTCTGAAAGCTCTGCCTTGCAGATAGGTGGTCTTATTGATGACAAACAAAATCCTGATGTCTCATTCGTCTAGCGGTCTTTTCTGGCCTGGACGTTCTTTAGGTTCTTACAATTAACTCTTCCATTGCTGCTCATATCCTGGGAGCGTCTCTACATTTGAAATGTCTGTTTCACAACTAGGCTTAACTGCTTTTACTATTTATGTGGCATGTCATACACCTAGATACTCTCTGGCGCCCCCTTAAGTTCTTTACTAAAAGTACAATTGGTATTTAAATATAATCAATTTTACAATACTACATAATATTTATGGATCATATTCACACTTAAGAAGCAACTGCTTCTTTAGTACAGTCTTTTTTCAGAAATGACCTACTAACGCATGCATAGTAGGTCATTTACCCAATCTACGTTCCACTTGGGTATGTAGATAGCTGGAGTAGCTTAGGTAGAAGGAGGTGTGCTAATGCTGCCTCACGGAGGTTTTAATTAGAAGTGGGAGGGGGTTGGTATTTAGATTAGCTGGGGTGATTTCTACGTGTGTATTTTCCTTCTTAAGAAGTAAAATATGCACAGTTACTTAAGGGAAGCCCTATGGGACTTTTAAGGTTCCTAAAAATGGGGACGGGTCGAGGAGCAGTATGGGTGAGTCAGGTGTGGATTTGTCCGTACCTAACTCCCTCTTAATTGTGAATACAGTCCTATATATCTAATGTTAGTACACTGACTTATTCAAAAACCGCTTTTACACACAGATACAGTTTTCCCATATAACATGCATCTTTTTTGACATGGTGGGGAAGCTAGATTGCAGCCCATTAGTAAATCATTAAAACTTTGTTTACTTACCATATAACGACTGCTGGCTTCGTGCAGAGATCAGACAATAGAGTGATATCACCCATTCGATTGACCAAATTCATGGATACAGGAGTCATACACTCTCTGTGTAGGGCATTGAATGGGTGACAGACAGCTCCATTATATGTTCTTTGCAGGAAGCCAGTAGCTGCTAATTGCTAAGTAAACAAGTTTTAATGATTTCTGAGGCCCCATTTGCCCTGGGCGCCATTTGGGTAGTTACGCCCTTGCTTACAGCATTCAATGCATGTGAAGTATCAGATAAAGGGGTGAGCAGCTATAGCTCTCTCATCAAGACTCGTGTCATGCATCCTTACTATGATTTTTATGCCATTGAAATGATTTATATTCTGCCCCATTGCTTTTAATTCATTCCCCGTTCAGTCATGAACGCTTGTACTTTCTACTTCCCCTTTCTATTTTAGGTAGAGGACATAATATCCTCATCACAATAATCGGCACAACTATACACTGTGTCACATCCATTCCTGGATAACCCCATCAGGGCCTTTAATTAAAGCGCCGCTTGTTCACATTAAACACGATGATCTAGATTTATGGAAATGATATACATTGAATTACATGGAAAAACAATATATGAGTATTGGAACAGCCTGGCCTCAGGTTTTATCACGCATATTTTCTCTCTATTGTTTTACGATATTGCACATATTAGAGGTGCTGAATCACATCGATTTCACTATAACAAATACAGTTCAAGGTTTCTCATTAACATGTGACGTGAAACAATTATTAAACGTTCTTTTTCCTTTTTTGTATCCTTCGCAATACAATTGCATGATGAAATCGTGTGACCAGTAGGAAATATGCATAATTTATTCATTTGCCCTCTATACAATATGTAAGAAACAATCCTTTATATTAAACGGCAAGTTAAGAACCAAAATTTGCATTCTTAACCTTGGCTGCACTGCTTAACATCTCTGCCAATGCGGTTGCAGTCCCTGCTGCGATGCGCTGCTTTTAGAAATAGAGACAGACGAAAGTTTATTTTAGTCTGTCTCTCTTTTGAATAGGCAGCCCTTTTTAGAATTTTTTTTTATGAATGGGTGAGTGTGCTTATCGGTATACTCACCCATTTATTTTTGTAGGACCCGCCGCTGACAGCTGTGGAGAGGTGAGTAACCTTTCTGGGGACTTATAGTGTTGGGGGGGTTAGGCTCTTAGGAAGGAAGGGTTAGTGTTAGGGACATAGAAGGGGAAGGTTATTGTCAGGCTCTGGGGAGGGGGGTCTTAGGCTATACAGAAGGGAGTATTAGGGTCAGGCTAGGGAGAAGGGAGGGTTAGGGTCAGGCTAGGGAGAAGGGAGGGTTGGGGTTAGTTTTCAGGCTTATCTTTCGGAGTGCCGTGCTCGGTGCTCCAGGGATGGAGCCTCATCAAGGCATAAGCAGTCAATATCCCAGCCAGTTCTTAGCGGGGACCCACACCCCTGTCAATGTAGGCAGCAATGCAGGTTTTATTCTGTAGGTGGCTTAACGCTTTAATCCTGCTAGACGTGCTCCCAAGCAGGCACACCCCATACCCCTTTTGGCGGCACAAAAATATTTGTATTAGTCTACTATGGGGAGGGTGAGCAAGAAGCTGCCATACCAGGGTCCAGAATTCCTCTTGGCAGCCCTGGGTGGCACACTTTGGAACAGCTGGCATAAGCCATCATTGAATTTTTACATTTGAAATGACAATATCAAATTGTACACTGAGAAACAATCGCCAGCCAGTAATAATCTTTCATCTGTGTAGGCAACAATCTTGTGACTCCGGAGAAACGATTCCTTTAACATTATGTAAAGTTGCATTTAAGACCTCTAGTGGATCAGAGGTTGCACACTTCCTAACGCCAGTCTCTGCGTGAGCTGAACGTAAATGAACATACCTAGCTGTTAGCATTGTAATCATATACTTGCAGTTTGTAATTGAGATTTGAAGCCTCTCTTAGATTTGGTAATAAGCAGTGAAGCACAGCAGCTGCATTAAACACTGATTTCATCGCTTTCATTTCTAATCAAGGCAGCATGAGGACGTATTAAAGCAATATTTTGCTGGTAATTTATATGATTACCACAGCAAAAAGAGGTGCATCTGGAACAGAGTTTTTAATTATTGCACTGGCGAGTACAAGATAAGAGAATTAATTGTGTTGCTATCAAAACCAATAGTCTGTTTTTCTACCAAAACAGACAGAGGCTGCATGTGGCATTTCATCAGCTTTCAGACTGGTATAAAAGTGACACGTGTGACTGAGACATCCTCTGTCAGATGTCTGACTGTCAGGGGCATAGCTAATAAAGAGGCTTTTTCTTTTAGCTCAGACTTAGAGGAGTCCTTTTAAAATAAACGTGCAGGATGTATGCTATGGATCAGCTCAACCTAGTTATGTAGGCTTAGGGCTGCAAAATGTTAGCAGATTCCCAATACCGCATCATTGTTGTATATTAACTATCCGTTTCTACCTTTCACACAAGGTCTTGGGGATCAAGGCAAAAAAAATCACGTGTTTTCTTAGTATAAATATTTAACCAGTGCCTTGTTTTGTCTGCTATGAATAGTTAATGACTCTGGAGCCACTGTAATATAATACATGATGTAGCAACACAGTTTTTAGATCGTATTCCAGGGAGATTAAGGATAGAAGCCCCTAGCGTCATTCTGGATGGTGGGCGTGTCTACTCTACCTCAGGGGTGTATCATATCCTGCTCAGTGGGTGTGTCTAATTCCGCTTGGCGCTTACATCGGAGAATGTCACAAATTAAGATATTGTAACAAAAAGGTAAAGAATAGCAGTGTTTAAGTGTGTATAAGTAACATAAAAATGATGTATAGTAAAAGTGAATGCAGTGTGTTCATGTCAGGACTTTGAAATCTTCAGATGCGTCTCCTGGTCAGGTAAGTTTTAACTTTTTTTCTTACTTGAATTTTATTATTATTATGTATTTATTGATTCATGTTTTACTGATAAAAGTTAAATGATAAAAAAAAAGAAATCAAATTTTTTAAAAATATTTTTCTTTTTTGTTTATATACATATGTGTATTCCAGTGGCCCCATCATCCTAACAACAGCTATTCAGGGGAAGGAAAGGGGGGAATATGTGAATATTGCTGGAATGAAAAATAACGCCATGCCAGGATGGCGTTATTGGACTAATGCCGGGCGTGGAGTGTAAAACTCCAGTCCATTATTTAGTACTTATAGTACATCAGTTTTCCCATGGTGATCCATGGTTTGTAAATACAATTAACTGCATTGTCATGCGATGATGTCCAGTTACACATGAAAATAAAGCTAGTTCATAGTGCTCTAAGACGCTGAGCTTCCTTTCTGCATCACTGATTAGCGTGTGTGTGATGTCAAAGGGCCGCCATTAGTGGGCGACATCCAGGACTATTGTGCAGGGCCTGGAGCTGATGGGGGCCCGCCGGTAGTTACCTAGCTCTGAAGCAGGGGAACACTTGCTTCTCAGAGCTGTTCATTAGAGGGTCAATGCTGGCTTGCTGTTAAAGCAGGTCCGTGGCGCCCCGCCCCTATGTGATGGGTCCTCGCAGCTGTGTCCCAGGCCCCGTAGTTTGACGACGGCCCTGACGTCAGATGATGTCGAGTCATCGAAAGCGCTGCAGCCTCGAGGAGCGCACACATGATTCCAGTGACCAGCATCACCAGCTTGGCCCTACAATTGCAATACTCAGCAGCTGCTGTGAGACTGAGGGTTCCAGGAGTAACCATAAATCAGAGTGCAGTAGAGCATATTGGGACATGTAGTTCTCTAGCTGCAGATGATTAAATGTCTCCTGAGCTTGGTTTACAGGGCCTGGTTTATGTAGACATGAGATTGAGGTCAGGCGGCTGTGACAGCACAATATAGAGAGTATTGATGAATACCACTGCAGGTTACAGCGACTTGCTACGTCATGCATATTCACCATCCCCAGCTAGGACATTTGTATGCAAATAATACAGAGCTTTGCATCTGCAGAACTCAAACAAGCCCTTGGAGACGGAGCATGACCCTGGTGAAATGCCTTGCACGACTTGCATTCATGATGCTGTACAGGCCAGCCAAAAAACAGGGAAACTAAGAATACAACAACCCAAAACAGTATTATCTGTGCAACAAACAAAAAAGCACAATCCAAGTATACAATATTACATTTATTACACACAAATAAGGCTCAACTTATTTTGTGTGATAATTATTAGAGGGTGGCAAATTATTGGGATCATAAATGCCTATGATAACCTTTCAATGCTATCAATTCTAATGTGCTGAAGACTTCCAACTATTGCAAAGAAATGTGCGTCTTGTAGACTTTACTGGCTATTATTAAGTGTCTGCAGCTGACTGATTAATCATTCATCAGGGTTGTAGGTGGTACCCAGATGCACCAATTACTGCACCCGCAAATGTATTTTTCTTTGGTTTTTTGAAACTGAAAACAAGCCTTCAAATGCCTTATCTGTGAAGAGGAACAACCAACGCATAGCAGTCCACAGCTGCACAAAGAGTTTATAAAAGTCAGCACCAACTCAGCTGCTAATATCACTTAATTGTCAAGTTACAAATATGAATCAATTCAATGTATTAACGTTTCTATGCCATACATGCGTTATTATAGGTGTAATATAAACAAGTACAAGGGCTAGATTTACTAAGCTTCAAAAAAAAGGAAAAGTGAAGATGTTGCCCATAGCAACCAATCACATTCTAGGAAAGTGACAGCTAGAGTGGTTGCTATGGACAACATCCTCACTTTTCCTTTTCCGCAGTGTAGTAAATCTAGCCCTGGATTTATGGGTCGCGTCGCAAGCATGAAAGGACAGGGGGTAGAGTTTAGAGCGGAGTTCCGGGTGACGGGTTCGCAGAAAGTGCGTCTCCTGGAGGAAAACAACGTCCCCATCCAGGCGTTAATGCCATCAATTCTAATGTGCTGAAGACTTCCAACTATTGCAAAGAAATGTGCGTCTTGTAGACTTTAATGGTTATTATTAAGTGCCTGCAGCTGACTGATTAATCATTCATCAGGGTTGTAGGTGGTACCCAGATGCACCAATTACTGCACCCGCAAATGTATTTTTCTTTGGTTTTTTGA
Source organism: Limnodynastes dumerilii (assembly GCA_011038615.1). Classification (NCBI taxonomy): domain Eukaryota; kingdom Metazoa; phylum Chordata; class Amphibia; order Anura; family Limnodynastidae; genus Limnodynastes; species Limnodynastes dumerilii. The sequence continues at coordinate 170,549 of WWET01000970.1, forward strand.
AACTGAAAACAAGCCTTCAAATGCCTTATCTGTGAAGAGGAACAACCAACGCATAGCAGTCCACAGCTGCTCAAAGAGTTTATAAAAGTCAGCTCCAACTCAGCTGCTAATATCACTTAATTGTTAAGTTACAAATATGAATCAATTCAATATATTAATGTTTCTATGCCATACATGCGTTATTATAGGTGTAATATAAACAAGTACAAGGGCTAGATTTACTAAGCTTCAAAAAAAAGGAAAAGTGAAGATGTTGCCCATAGCAACCAATCACATTCTAGGAAAGTGACAGCTAGAGTGGTTGCTATGGACAACATCCTCACTTTTCCTTTTCCGCAGTGTAGTAAATCTAGCCCTAAGTGTTGTTCCCTATTGTCAAATCATAACCGTGATCTGAGAACACAAACTGCCTGGGATGTATTTAGCAAAACGTCTACACAGTAAACTAAGGTAGAGTTGTAGTCCGCTACCAGGCTGAGATTGGTTGCTCTTGGCAACATTTTTTTGTTGTTGTTCGTAAACTTCCTCTTTTTTCAGTCCTGTAATCACAAGTAAATGAGGCAGCTCTTTTCCAGTATAAGTAGTAGTCTCTTACTCCTAATGGGGCATTCTCCACAGAGGTTACTAGAAACATGTGACATGCATAGAGGAGAATGGGGGCACAGAGCTCCCACAAACCATTATGGAGTCCCGATGACTCTGCTGACAATAATACAGTCCATTATTTAGCACCTACAAGTATCTGTAACGTATGTAGATAGATGAGTGACTATGGTGATTGCATTATACATTTGAAAACTTTAGCTAGTAAGTTACGAGAAGCACATACTGTAGGTTATTTTCCATTTTGTTTGTATAAAAAAAACAATACTTTACATACAACAATAACTCAGAAGCCTCTCCAGTAAAGGGGAAAATAACTCTCCCACTTGTATATACTCTGCCACCCCAACAACAACACAACTTTGACCGTACTCACCACTGTCGATTGCCAGGATCAGCGAAGTGTAAGTGTTGTTGTGAACGAATGAAGATTCCCGGTCGAGTGGGGCCGTTGTGTTGACGATCCCGTTCACTGGGTTAATGGAGAGCCAGCCTGCGTCGTCTTTAAGCATGGAGAACCTGGAAAAAAAGATTGTCCAGGTTCATACGTAGGTCACAAGTTATAGACCACTATTTTACTGGAGACAGGTGGTGGATGGTGGTAAACCGAATAATCATGTCAAAACAATGGCAAACACGCCTGAGGAATCCCTCAGCAGAGTATTGTCAGCCTGCATTGTGATGATATCTGTAGCTATAGCACTGGATAGCAGAGTGTTCTGGCTAGAGCCACAGGTACCACTATAAAATGGCCTACAAATCCAGGGCACGTTGCTTCACTTACCATAATTAAATGGTCCCCTTTGTGAAGTCAGGACAAGTGGGACTTGGCATGATCTATGTCATTGTAACATAGGGCCGGATTCACACTTAAGAAGCTTTGTCTTAAGTGCGAGGATTTAATTGAATTACTAAGCATGCGTTGTAGGTTATTTATGCAATCAGCGTGCCACTTAGGTATGTATATTGACTATGTGCAGCCTTTAAAGGCCACACGTAGTAGGTTAGGCAGAAGGAGGAGAGCCTGTGCTGCCTCGGGGAGGATTTAGGAAGATGTGGGTGGGGGGAGAGGGATATAGATTAGCCAGGGAGGGTGGCGGGAGCCATTTAGGATTAGGCACTTAAAAACGGGGTGGTTTCGGGGACGGAGCAGGAGAGTTAGGTGCAGATCGATCCGCGTTTAAGTCTCTCAAGTCTGAATATGGTCCATAATAATGCCACACTATGATCAGTATAAGTGGGCATCACTGTTCTGGTGCATTGTACAAATATTAGATGGTCAAGTAAAGAGCAGATAACATTCATTTTAACACGTTTCAACACATTGGAATATGGAAGTGCTGTAGCGACAGCAGCCACATTTCAGCTGCTGCAAAAAAGACAACTGAAAATGCTCCAATGGTGACAGGTAAGATTTTCTCCTAATCCTAACGCTAATTCTCACCCTATAAGTAACCTTTAATCCCCTGCACCCTAACCTTCCATGTCCCGCAGCCTAACCCTAACCCTTTCCCTCCAATGTGCCTCTCCCCTTAGCCTATCGCAGCCCATGTCAAGGAAAGCAGAATTCACTATTGGAACAGGTACTTTGGTGAAATAGGGCCATTTGCTAGTACCCATTCCAAACAGTATCATCAAATCAGAAAGTGAAGCATTTCAGCATAGACACAGTCACAATTCAGCTGTCTGCTGTATCAGTGTCGCAAATGGGCATTTCATACGAGCAACTGCAGCCACAAGAATGGAAGCATGAATAACAATCTAACATCTGGTATTTATTACTGTGATCTATGTGTTGGACACACACTACGCCCGCCTGCCCTGATGCCAATACCTGGGTGGTATATTTTTTTTTAGGCAAATCTTTGCACTGGACACCTGAATACTCATCTTATAATTAAGTAGTAAAGGAATCACGGAAAGGTAATGCAGTATAAAACTACACATCATCTGTCACAGAGTAGCACAATATTACAAAGTAACCTTTTTCCTGAATATATAATGAGTAATGTTCACCCTCAGACTCCATAAATCTTCTATGTGAAGCCATAATTACATACACCAAGAACAGGTTGGCTGCTCCTGAAGCTCGCACTGACTGCCCTATGTCTATGGCTGTGCATATAGATGTTTTTTTAGTGTATTATTTGCTGTGGCAGAAGAATAACATTCCAATGCGTATGATTATAAGTTGTACACAATCCAGGCTTATGACACTTTACAAGCAAAGAGTGTTCCAGTGATGGATCAGACAATTTATATGCACTGTTCAGCGGCAAAATATAGAACTGCACAAGTTTTGGTTTGCTACTTACTGAAAATGGCGCATGTAGGGTCACACACATTAGGGATGCATGACAGCCTTAATGTTATGTACAACCCACCATTATATGCTAATTATGTATGATTTCTGTGCCTCTGTATTTAACAACTTGATCAGGACATTGGACAGCGGTGTTACGATCAACCCCTGTTATTACCTGTCTGCACCACTAGAGGTCTCACGTGCTTCCTCTTCATTCCAGAACAGTGTCTGTGGCCGGTGTCTGAAGCTTGTTATCTTGAATCTTGGACACCTGTTCCTCCAGTATATAAACCAGCTATTCCCACACCCCTGTGCTAGTTCATTGAAGTTGTTTGCCTGGTCATCACCTGTCCTGTCTAGTCTCTGCACCTGTGTTTCGGTTCCCTTGTCTCTGTGCTGTCATCATGTTTATCCTCGTGTTTCCAGTGTTTTCTGGTCTCAATTATTCTCTCTGTCTTCAGTTGTCTTTCCTGGATTCTTCAGTCTCCTGGTAGTTGATCTAGAATCTTTCCTGGATTCTTCAGTCTCCTGGTAGTTGATCTAGAATCCACGTATTCAGTGCTGCATTCCCCAAGGGCTCTGATATTTCTGTTACTCTCATATACCCGCAGACTTGGTGTTACCTATCTCCTTTCTCATAGACTTCAGTTTACCTGTTATTCATTGTTCCAGCATTATCAGTCATTTCCAAGTAACTATTTTACACCATCTACGTAGCGTTCGGTCTTTAAAGAGCGATAATCGCTTTAATGTGTGGCTGGTTTACAGAAGTTCCAAGATCAGATGATTGGTGATGTTGTGCCTGCAGCTAAGGCTGACTAATGCAACACATCTTTACTGTTCATTGGACGAGCCATTTCTGAATGGAATATATTGCTGGTAAAAAAATAAGTTGGGTGTTTCATGTTACATATATGTGTTATAAGCAGGGAAGGATCTAGAGGTGGGAATCAGTTTCGTGTTACATATATGTGTTATAAACAGGAAAGGATCTAGAGGTGGGAAATCAGGTCAGTTACCTGATATATTTTAGGCTCGGTGGTAAATCCTCAGCCAGGGTAGGGGATGTTGCTGGAGCCATTATTTATTTAATATAAACGCTTTTGAAGTTGGTGTTGAGTATTTGTGCACAGCAACATATTTTTATGCTCTAGTCTAAACATTTTACTCTAAAGCGAACATTTGATTCTTATATTTATCAGAGACGTGTTTACACATTAGCGCATATTACCATTTTTACAGCTGCCGCGTAACATCATCGTTACTGATTTATGCTAATATTTGTCTGTTAGGAATGTGATTACTGCTTGTTTTTGGCTGTGCAATAGCAATGTACATTAAACAGGAGATCATTTTTGGTCATCTACTGCAATTACCTAAGCAATGAAGCTTCGTTTAATTGAATGACAAATGAGAACGATCAATGTTGCAGTTGGTATAAGGCTGTTTCACACACAATCACAAAACTGGTTTTGTAGGCTTTAGCCACAAGGCTATAGACAACTGTCCAGACAGCCAGGCATGAGCCCAAACAAAAAAAAAAATCATTGTTCTTACATTCCAGAGCAGGAAAATTGGCAGAAACGTCTTTCATGGGGCCATCGGGCTTAGCGGAATAAGGGAGGGAGAGACGAAAGGCAGCAAAACTAAACATATTGAACATATTGAATTTGCCGGCAATAGGGCAAATTATTGCTGAAACAGATGACATTTGCCAATTTCATTTGTAATTTTCTACACAGCCTCCGGGCATCCCGTCCACCGCAATCTCTTATCTACAGCTGTAAGGTTTTCACCATAGAATAAGAAAGACCTGTGGTTGCTCAGAGGCATAAAATGCAGGAAAGTTAGAAAAAAAATGGCTGATGAGTAATCAGTTTGGTGATGGTTTTACTGAAATCAGAGTCAAGTGAATATAAACACTGCAGCACAGAATCTGATGCAATGTAATAACGGACTTTGGAAAGAAGGTTATAAACGACTGGAAGCAATTGTTTCGGCAGAAATTGCACCGGACAGAACAGATTTTTTTTTTTCAAAAGAAAAAGGTGCAAATTTATCCCTGGACAAACCATGGGAAAGGTGCAACATTATTTTTGCCTGTAGGAAAAATACTGGTGGATTTTGATTACTGTACACAAATAGGAAAAGGTTTAACCTTTAATTTAGAGTTAAGCTACAAAACATCAACACTTAACTGATTCTGTTTACACATTTTAGATTTACCTCCCCCTGCAGTGTTACCTAGGTGCAGATTTGATGGCAGATAAGTGCCATATGGCCGACACAGTGTGATATCTTTATTTTGATTATGTTCTGCTGTGTTAGTTTACCACCTCAGATGGGAGGCTTTCCAACGTATTAACTATAATATATTTTTCAGGCTTACTGTGGTTATATTTTTTTTTTTATTGCTTGTAGTATTTGGAACCCCCCTTCCCAAAATCCTGTGTTTGCCGCTGAACCCTAAAAATTCAAGTAAGGTTTTGTGAAACGTGTAACAGGGGTGGCGCTGATCAGGTGACGTGATTTGCCGAGAAGAAAATTAAGTAAAACTTGGCAAGTATGGAGATTGGGCATAAGTTAAGGCTTTGTCCACACTGCTAAGTCATGGTTGCCTACTTTTGCAAATAAATATCAGGGAGATTTTGATAGCACTATCAAGGCTGCACCAAAGGGGTGTGTCCTGTAGTGTCAAAGGGGTGTGTCCTACGAATAACTCCACCCATGGGTGTGTCTAACACTGGCAGGCAAACTATTTCTCAATAAGAATAGCAGCATCAATATTTATTGATTGTAAAAATGTCACTGCATAAATATTAGCAGTATTTATTGTGCATACTGTGTATAGGAGATCAATGACTTCTTCATCTGCCACCTCCATAGCCCTTAATGCAAGGAAATAGGACATCGGGCCTGATCCAGAGCTACGATGTTACACTGAGCGCTGTAGCGTTCAGCGTAGCATCGCTGCTCTGGCCCGACAGTCCCCCTTGTAGGAGCGTATTACCTCCCCTTACGCCGGCTGATGGCTACCCTAACTTCAGCCCGCGTAAGGGAGAGTTGATATGCTGGGGCGGCGGCGTTAGTACGTTAACGCCGCCCTCTCAGCCTCATTACCCTCCCTCCCCCCGCCCTCCTACACTAACTTCAGCATAGGAACGCTGGGGGACGTCCCCTCCAGCGTCCCTACGGCGCTACTATGGGCGTTTCCATAGTGACGCCGGGCAACATCTGCTTTGGATCAGGCCC
>WWET01000970.1:182712-199524 GCA_011038615.1 Limnodynastes dumerilii
TATTTTATTAGCCTGTGTTTCTTTGTCAAGGAAAACATGGAGCAAAGCTTGAGTGTGACTCTCTCCCCCAATGCCCTATAACCCCATCATTAGAAGGTTATATTGGAAGCTTCTATTAGCAGTATAACCCTCTATAGGCTCAGTGATTATTCACCCCCTGCTCTCTCTTTCTACGTTTTTATATTTACCAACAGTTTCAGCACTGATAACTTGACTGTCACATACAGAACAATGGGGACCCACCAGAATCTGGAGAAACTGATCCCAACAACACCGCACAAAGAAGTGAATTCTGTGCCATTGTGGCTCTGCTGACCATCATAAAGGAGAAAGAGAGCACAAATACGAAGAAAACTGCTGTTTTACTCCTCGTGGCTAAATATACATCACACAGATGAGAGAGCTGACTGGAAGCACAATACTGTGTCAGCTCAGGATGGAGAGGAGGCGCTAATATAACTCATTATCCCTATCTGCAAAGACCAAAGGAAGATCTTGGCTGATAGCGGCGGCTTATTTGCCGCCTAACTGAAATGGAAACGCCAGACTGGAAATAATCTTATGACTGTAAAACAATTCAGCGTTATTGTTTTGGAATTTATCGCGTGCTGGTGCGTTCAGTTAACTGCTCGCTCTGCGTATTTTCTATGAATGTAAGATAATGTCCTATTGTGAAATAGACATCTAAAGCGCTTGTCACTATTTATATATTTGCAGCCATTAAAACCATAGGTTATTTAAAAATACAGAATTCCTGTCTCCACATAGTGCATAGTGTCTGTAACGGCTCAAGTACTGGGGCCGGATTTAGAGATGTGAGTAAAAGCTGAAATTGGGTATTAAAATGAGACGTAACCAAATGAAGCCCTGTTTACAGCTGTCGTGCTCTGTACTGTGAGTGCTGCATTCTACTGGGAGGAAAAATGCACATGTGCAAAACTTTATCACAGGTGTAGACAACTTGCCACACTCCAGGTGTTGTAAAATTACCTGGGAGTCTGCCAGATATTTCAGGAGAGTCGGCAGCCCTGATGTAGTGATGTGGCAGACATGGAAAATGATATAGAAATATTGTCCTCCTGCCACACTTTCTGCCAACCCTGATCCTCAAATAGCCCTTTAAGTACTTGTGGGATGTAAGAAGGAGCTGTAAGGCTAAAGGCATAAATGTAATATCACCTTTATACTAAATGCACTTTAAAGAAAGCATCCATTCAACATCCGTACCAACCTTTAGGAACATTCAATTCCTATTACACAAACATGCACAATAAAGTAACCTTAAAGGAAGGATAATGGCAAATGATAAGCTTCATTACAAATATTTTCTAGTACACACAGATCTTCCTGTGATTGGAAGTCTCTGCTCTTTACAAACAGTTTCTGATTGGAAAGATGAGCACTGTGCAGATCACTGGCTCCGGTGGTCAGGGGAAGTGTTTTCAACAGGGTGGAAAAGAGATGAGAACTAGAAAACAAGAATTACATGTTCTAATGGATCAATAGAAATTCAGAGGGAGAGCAGGTAACAGGGCCAGAAATAGAAATGAGCACAGCAGGGAAACTGCAAGTACATAAATTCAGCTCTTGTCTCTTGTGCTCTTTGTGGATGGATAAGCATAATGCTGGGATAGCCAGTGCTTCAGTATAAGGGGGTGTGAGTCTGTGGTTGTTCCAAACTGGCTCTGAAATTGATTGCTTTTGCCCCGTCAATCATCCCAAGGATAAAGACACAGTGGCGAATAGTAAGTACTTATGTAACCCCAACCCTTATTCTAATGCTTATTCTAACTCTCCCCTTCTATTACTCTAACCCCCTTCCATTACCCTAACCCTCCTCTCCCCACAACCTAGCCCTAAGACTCCCATCCTCGCAGCCTGACCCTAAGACTCCCCTCCCTACAGCCTGACCCTAAGACTCCCCCTCCCTGTAACCTGACCCTAAGACTCCCATCCTTGCAGCCTGACCCTAAGACTCCTTTCCCTGTAACCTGACCCTAAGACTCACCACACACTCCCCTGCAATTCTCACCTGTCTGGTCCAGTACGGAATCAGTTTCCGAATTAATTAATGAATAAGTAAGTATGCCGAAAATTAAATTCAGCATACTCTACCATTCATTATTAAAAGTTCCTAATCAATAATATTTTTGAAATAGAGACAGCTGATGAGCTTTTGGCAGCCTGTATTTCGTACATGAAGTTTTCGTGCATCCCGTATAAGGAATACTGAACGGACAGCACAGAATTAATACGACAGGACATCGTCCACTGACTCATTGCTGGCTAAGGATTTATTGAACCATGTCTGGAGTAAGTGTACTGCAAACATGTAACAATCATGTGATATCCACACGCTGACAATGTCAACAATCTGCTTCAGGTTACCAATGTGGAAAGGTTAAACCACTTATCAGAGGGACGAAAAACCAGGAGCTTTAAATCCACAGATGCTGCCTTCAGTTCAATAAATACTTTAACTCTTTTCCTACCATTAAGCTGCCGATAGTGCTTTCATGCACATGATGTCCTTCTACAAATCATTCTCTGCTTCTCAAATTCTCTTTGGCCACAAAGTATGGCTGACCGTTACATGGGCTCAGGTTTATGGTACAAAGAAGACTGTTACCATGCAGAGAGAGAAGATGGAGGTACTCTTTGCTCACTATGGACCAGATCTTGAACCGTGAGTAAATTCTGTGCATTAGTTTTGGCAACGGAGGTTACCGTTCAGCATTTGAGATCCAGGATTCCGTACATGCGAGAGGAGGACACCCCCCCTGCACATCCCTCTCATGCACAGGCCTCCCACATGCAGAACCCTACCTTAAGTTTCTGCATGCGGAAGGCGCACATAAGGAAAGGTGGATCACACTAAGGGCTTTGGAACACCCTTATGGTACAATTACAATTCCGTCTCTTGTTTCTTTTTCCTGTTTAAGACAAACGAGCAGTGGGAGTGCCCTCTACGATTGCTGTCTCTCCGAAGTAGAGACAGCTGAAACTTCCGGGGACTTTTAGTGTTAGGGGGAGGGTTAGGGTTAGGCTCTGGGGAAGGGAGAATAAGGGTTAGGGCCCTGGCAGTAGAGGGTTGGGGTTAGGGCTAAGATCAGGCTGTGGGGAAGGGAGAAATGCCAATCAAAAACTTCTGTGGTGCTTACAGTTTAGCCCAAAAGACCTAAAAATATTTAGTGTAGATGTCCACAATCGTTGGGAGTAAACTGTAAGCGCCACAGAAATTTTTTATTTTAATTTTTCCCTTTTTTTGGGACATTGGTATCGTCCTCTCTGTTTGGCTGCTACTCTTTCTCCTATTTCAGATCAGCGCTGATTATGTTATATATTGTGGGGAAGGGAGGGTTAGGGTTAGGGAAAGGGTTGGGGATACTTACCATTCGGAGCACTGTGTCCGGTGCTCCGGGGATCAATTTCTTCGAGGCAGAATCAATCGATTGCCCAGCCAGTTTGAGACCGGCTGGGAGAAAACAACTTTATCAAAATAGAGCCCTTTGAGATGGGAACCCACACCCCAATCAAGTAACCCATTGGCCCGAGTGATGATAAACGCCAGGCTGGGACATGGCCGTCACTCTGACAAGACAGACAGGTGTGTATCCAGTGGGATGAGGATAGAAAGGAGGGGATTTGATTCATTAGGTTAGGCTATAAGTGGTCTGAGGAATGGATTTGTGCCTTCTTTGGTTCCTGAGCCTTTCCCTCCCTAGTTGGCTACGATGTCTTTTGCTAACTAATGGAGGTCAGACCTTGGCGGTGGCACAGTGTGGGTAGGAGTTTGGAGGATGGCACAGGCACAGGGTATGCACCAGTCTGTAACTTCCAAATTGGATGCTCCAGTCCTTGTGGTGTGGCTTGGTTTGAAGGTGCAGTAGCAGGAGAGTGACCAATGTCTGGTGCCTTAATTTAAGATCTACCATTCTTGGTTTGAATAATGATGATCCTGACCCCCATTGCTTTTGCTGCCGCCTCTCAGCTCAATATAATCACATTCACCAATTCCAATAAGAAAACTAATATACTGTGGCTCCTATTATAACCACAATTTTAAGTCTCTGTTGCCGTTATTTGTGTCTCCAAGTTCTTGTCTGCTGGGTTTGGGAGAGAGCCAGGGACAATGTACGACATCTTAAACCAATATCCATCCTGTAAGAACCACTGTGATGCTATAGAATAATAATAAGAATGTATGATAAGTGACAGCCCAGGCATCCCTGCTCCCTCTGCGTTCTTCCGCACGCTCCTAGATCATTCTCTTCATGGCCTGTTAAACGGATATAAATGAAAATTGAGTTCGGCACAAGCTATAGATATTTTCTAGGCTGGGGAACTCTTCAAAGGGAGAAAGACAACTTGGTTGCTGAGCTAATGAAGTTTAAATCTCCCCTTAGCCTTAAGGCAAACCAATCTTGTAATTCTTCTTGTTTCTTTCCTCTGAAGACTCCTCCACAAGGTCTTTGAAATTGCTGCATTATGCTGGAAAGACCAGGAGACGCCACTGCACCGGTGTGTGCAATAAAGAGAGATACTGGGAGGCTTTACATGGGAGATCACACTGGAAATTGTGTCACATCCGCTCTAAAAAAAACACTAAATCATTTTAAAGCCTATTTTATTAGGTTATAATGGGCAGTGATTTATGCATATTAGTTAGTTAACATTGGGCCGGATCCTGACCTATGGGGGCCCGAGGGCAATACGGCCAGCATCGTAACGGACCTAACGATCAGGTTTGCCTGATGGCTGCATAGCTGATCATAGTGGGGTTTCCCCGCCTTGTCCCCTAATTAGCATGTCTATCTCCGCCTTTACGGCGGAGATACGACATGCGTAATGGGGGGGAAAACCCCCTTTTTCGTAAGAGCCGGCATACATAATGTATGTTACGTACACCGGCCCTTATGGCGTCGCAAGAAGGTTGTGTGCATGTGCGCTTCAAAACAGGGGAATTACGTACAAGGTACATAATTCCCCCTTCAGCCGTAACCCAAGATCCTGGGCCACTGCATCCCAATTGCTTGCCAGATCAGTGCTGGAGCAGCGCAGATGAGTACCCCAAAACCTCCAAGAGTGTTAAGAACATTGGGCTGGATTCAGATGTTGTATGTCACCTGCATTGTGCAAAGCTGCTTGCGGCCTTCGGCTGAATATCTGGCAATGCGCACCCCAAATGTTCTCCAGACTTAGTTCCGTACACGTGGAGATCCATGTGACAGAGCGGCACATTCCTTCCGCCCGCCTAAACTCCATAATGTGGGCGGGGAGCATGGTAATTTTACTGTGGTTAGTGGTGGAATGGACCGCTGATCAGCTCGGGTAACTTAATGCAGGGTTATGACAGCGTGACCGCACAAAATTAGGGAGTGACAGCAGAGGACACGACCTTCTTTCATGTAGGCCGCCAGACCTCAATGTGTTCGGAATTAAGGTCTGAATCTGACCCATTCTCATTTACCTAAAATAACAAGAGGCAAAATAATTCAGGAGTCAGACGAGTCGCCCTACAGAAAGGGCCGCATAGTCGCTCATACTTGTCAACTGTCCCTGGGAAAGTCCCAAATTTGGAACAGTTCCCCTGGATGAGTGCGTTACCTGACGCATGTCTGAATAAACAGCATCAAGCTCCCCCCCCGGGGTCTCCCAAAACACCCCCTTTTCTTATTACTGATCTTGGTAATAAGTAAGTCAGTAATATATGTAATAAAAAATACCATACAGACGTCTTACACAAAGGTTACAAGCTATAACAAACATCGAACATCACCGCATATGGGAGCTGCCTATTAGTTTCTAGACTCTTGCATCACACAACTAACTTTAAAGGTCTTCAATATCTATCATCACTGTAAACCTACCACCAGAATGAATAATAAAACCCAAAAAATATACTGTACTTTGTGAATGCTATAGAAGCCACATATCAGGTTGATATTTATGCCAGGGAAAAATGAATAAGTGTTAAGGGTCTCATGTATAAAGCACATAGGTTTATATTGTCTGCACAATACTCAGGGTGACTTTGCATCCTTTGTTGTCTTCATACCCTGTGTAGTGGAACTACAACTGTTCTTGTGGCGCTAAGTTATGACATCATAACCAAGTGCCGCACTCCCAGCCTACTGCCATATTTGAGAAGTGCAGCAGGTAGTTTTTGTTTTTTTTTGCGTGCGTATTTTTAGTATCGGAGTAACTGCGCATGCGTAGTAACTTTTTCCACGCTATTTGTGTAGGATTTAGGCACAGAAGTCCGTTAGGCACGGATTTATGAATCGCACTTAGTGACGTGAAAATGGGCAAGGGGAGGCATTTAAATGAGCTTTTGAGGGCGTGGTTAGTAATGTACGCACGTACATAAGTAACTTACGCACGTAAATGCACACATAGAGTTAATGGTGCCCTATGAAAGCGTAAGTCACCGAAAATCCATCTGTGCGAGGGGAGTGTGAAGGGTGTTGCCTTGCAACGTAGGTGCGTAGATTTGCGTACTTTAGACATGCATCTGTGAATTCGGTCCTAAATGACTACTGTGTAAAGTCTCCTCTTGTCTATATCTCACTTTTTTTTGTACCTTAAGATAAACATTTGAAATACAAACCTTTTTTTTTTTTTACTTCCTAAATTTATTAGATAAATATTCTGAAGTATTTATGTGCACTCTCTTAAGGCCAGATTTACTAAGCTGCAGGCTTGGGAAAGTGGAGATGTTGCCTATAGCAATCAATTAGATTCTAGATCTCACTTTCTTTGTACATGCTAGAGAATGTCAGCTAAAATCTGATTGGTTGCTATAAGCAACATCTCCACTTTTCCAATCCTGCAGCTTAGTACATCTGACCCTTAATGTTATAACCAAGGTGGAGACAAAGGGCCTGATCCAGAACAACACCTCGGAGCGAATTTACGCGTGGCTGAGACGTAAAATCGCTGTTTTGTACGCACTGCGCATGCGCACCATAGAAAATACGCACATTAACGTAGCGTAACGGTGAACGTATGGGCCCTTCACGTATAATTGTGAACGTATGGGCCATTCACGTATGTGTCACGTAAATACTTGTGCACGTGTGGGCGTGCCAATTTTACGTTACTCCAAAATACATCTGAAATACGTGAAGTAAGCGGGGGATGGTATTTAAAGTGTACAGTGTGGGCGTGCTTAGCTGCATACATTCGTTTAGCCCATACGTACGTGTGCGTATCACTGCGGTTACGTGTGGAAAAGTTAAGGTAGGGTTTGAAAAGCATATCTTGACAAAATACGTACGTTCAAGGGGTGTGCCGAGGGGAGTGAAACGAATTTACGCGCACAAAAATACGCTCCGCGAATAAACGTACGGCACACGCAGTTCTGGATCTACCCCAAAGTTAGTATTTTTTTTCATTACTGACAACACCAGCAAGACAGCAGAGGCTAAACTGGTACGAGATACTTCCAGCTAGGACCTCCCAGCAAGACTTCTGGCTGTCTCACAAGAGGTGTGCCGCAATGCATGCTGGGAATATCCCTGGCAATAATTATCGTCATTGATAAAACATGTTACTTTGCATGTAAGCGCCATTATGTGTTAATTATATGCAGTAAGACAAAGGACCCGTGTAGAGGACATATTTGTACACTTGAAAATTAGCCTTGAATAAATTGTAGAGGCAAATGAAAGCTGAATTACCTGCAGTGTGTTCATTTTGATCACCAAAGTGGCTTCCTACAAACATGACAGATGCAATGCTGAATTTATTAGTCTCTGACACTTATTCCAGAGCGTGGTTACAACTTCTGAATTACAATTGACATGTTGTTAAAATCAGTCAAAAAGAATAAATTAAAAGTGAAATAGAGCACAGGGTTTTATGCCAATCTCTGGCTGTAAACTGGACATTGCTGGGTTTTCCAGTGTTATGGCCTTAGCTTTGTAGACTGTTAGTGTTCTCGATGTGATTGATTGTTAAATGACCCTCATAACGGGAATAATGGAACAAAATGATTGTTCTGCATTACTGGGAGCCTTGTAGAGACTCTATTGCAGAGTGCCTGGTCTTCTCTCCTCTATGGGTAATGCTCTAAGTACTGAGTATTGACAATCTAATAGCTCTAACAATTAACAGTAAAGCACATCTTCCAACACTGGGCTATGGGAATTGGGACTGTGCCCCAAAAAGGGGTGTGGTCACTGGGCATGAAGGGGGAGTGCCTAGTACTTTTATAATGCTGGCTTCTACATAACCCCTCCCTTAAATGGCCATAAACACTGTTGGCAGGTGGGCTAGCACTCGTTTATTGCTACTCAGCCTGTCTACAACAGACTTAAAAATCTATTGGTATGGTAAGGGTAGCAGGAGCCACCTCTACCCTTACCCCTCCCACAGTTTCATCTCCACATTATACTTAAGTAAGTTTACCTGCAGAGGGTTGTGTGAAGGCTACCTACCCTAACATGACCAGAAGTTGGCTCATTTAGCTTAGAGAAGGGAAGACTTTGATATGACAGAAAGCTCTGTACTGACTTCTAACTCAATGTGTGTGTGTGTATGTGTGTGTGTGTGTGTATGTGTGTGTGTGTGTGTGTGTGTGCCTTCTGCATTCTGCCCTACAAGAAACTAGCAGCTGATCTCATGAGAGGGACAGACGTTGCTATATATTTATTAATGCCTTTTCTATAGTGTTTCCTCTTGTTGACCTATTTAGTATTATGAAGAACTGCAGTGTTCTCCCCAGAAAATGTTGCCAGCCGGGTGGTATTAAATAGCAGCTGGGTGGGAGCAGTGTAATACTTTGCAATAATAATACATGATGGGATCCAGACATACGTTCCCTCTTTGAAACGCCTCACTGGTGCTGCACTACTGGGAAATAAGCTTCTGGGGCATTAGAATGTGCCTTTCTTGTAACTATATTGTTCTGTTGGTTGTGCTCTACTGGCGGAGGCAACGAGACGGGGCTGTCATGTGTCCTGCCATCCAATATTTTCCCCCTTCTCTGTGTGCGAGTGATGCTGGCGTGACCTTAGGTCATGTCAGCGTCACACTGAAGGAAAGGAAGCTGCAGGTTGTCTTCTATACAGAGTTCCTGTTGCTTCTGCTTGACGTGCAGCAGTGTCAGAAAGCCTGTACGGCCCATTGGAGCACAACCAGGACTGAAAGCTGGCGATCACAATCAACGTTTTGGTCAGGTCTGGCCGGGTGGTAAGCTAAAATTGCCAGGTGGAGCACCCGGCTAAAATGCCCCGGGGAGAACACTGAACTGTGCTACAACAAAACGTACCCCTACCCCTCCATATCCTGCAGCCTTTTCCTAACAAAGCCTAACCTTTAAGCCCTAACCCTAACCCTGCCTTCTTGAAGCCTAACCCTAAGCTTACCCCACCGCAGCCCATCGCTATTGGAAACAGGTTGAAATAGGTTCTCTTCCCAATAGCAATTTTTCTATTTATCAAGGTTTTCAACAATGATACAAAAACTGGCAATTTTTTCTAACAGAAGAAAAATAAATAGACACGAGTGTCGCTGTGCAATCAGCCATTCACATTCCGCACGTACAATTGAGTCACTCTTTGGAAACATGCTGAGCTAATCTAGATACATAAACTAGCGATGACGCTGGAGACACTGCGGCGGATTACAATGTAGGACAACATTCCCGCATCATAAATCTGTTTCTTTGAATCGCTGAGCACTATCTGGTGGGAGATCTTTTCAAAGCTAATGAAACTCCAAATGTGTGTCCCCAGGAACTGGTTAATTAAACACAGTGTGAACAATTAGCAACCTTCCCCCTTTCCCAAGACCACAGAAATTACAAGAGGAAAAGAGAAGCTTAAGAAAATCCCTGTTGTACAGCAGGACCCGTGAACACTGCAGCGCTCTGATGGGATTGAAATATTTAAGAATATTAAAACAAAACGTCAACATTAAAAAGCAAAGGGCTTTATATTTCTCAGTGGTAACAGTCATTTAGTAAGTGGTTGGCTCAAGTTGGTATTTTACGGAGAGACCACGCTCTACATCCAGGCTGCACTGCCCTAAGATAAATGCCAGCTAATGTGACATTAAGCATTTATTCCATTTTACGTGAGCAGTGGCTGTTTCTGCTGTGGAATACAAAATATCCCTGGAATATGGTACCAACAGCAGCATCCTGCTACACCGCTACATATATTAATAAATATTCCCGCGATCTGCCAAATAAAGTATAGATACGTCTGGAAACTGCAGAAAGTCAGTGAAAGTCACAGTATAGAGCACCTGTAAACTAACGAGATTACTGTAAAGGTGCCAAAAGCCCTCAAACTACAAAACAGACAATCACTCATCTGTGGCTCCTTATAGAAATGCAAGGGCACAAATCTGCCATGTTTATGTTTATAAATATTAGTGTCACTGCTAGTGCTGCAGGGAGCACTTATGTTATCACAGGAATAGAAGTGTGTGTGATTCAGGGTTTCCATACGTCCCGGAGGGAAGCCATAGCTGTCTAAAGGGGCGTGGCCTAATGACGCGATTTATGCAAATCTCAGAGCCCAACCCCTGCTCCACTTTCAGCAACTGGCACATGAGCCGTTTGATAACCGCTTTGCACATGTGCTGAATGGTGCCTGAACTAAACAGAGGTCAGCCCTGAATGCGATATATTAATAAATATTCCCACGATCTGCCAAATAAAATATAGATACGTCTGGAAACTGCAGATATGTCCCGGAGGGAAGCCATAGATGTCTAAAGGGGTGTGGCCTAATGACATGATTTATGCAAATCTCAGGGCCCAACCCCTGCTCCACTTTCAGCAACTGGCACATGAGCCGTTTGATAACCGCTTTGCACATGTGCTGAATGGTGCCAGCCCTGAATGCGCTTTATAAACTTCAAAGGACAGGTGCTACACTGTATAACTTGTGAGCCATAGCTCTGTATATGCTGCCGGGAAGAAGTAGTGGCTCCGTACACTGGGAGATCAGTACAAGGTGGCGGCACTTGTCTTCCGCTTGCCTAATAGGCGTTCTAATTAAGGGCTCTATATACTTACCTTCAACGTTCCCTGTGAAGGAAGCTGCATCAGACTCACTTATCATTGCAGCGAGCCTGGCAGCTTCCTTCACATGATTTACTAATACTCACCCCTCCTGCGATGCATGAACGAAGTACAGCACATGCGCAGCATCTCTTAATTGGAACTTAGAAAAATGCCAGTGCCGACATGAGAAATACTGCACATGCGCAGGACATGAGAAACACTGCACACGCGCAGGACATGAGAAACACAGCACACGCGCAGGACATGAGAAACGCTGCACACGCGCAGGACATGAGAAACACTGCACGTGCGCAGGACATGAGAAACACTGCACACGCGCAGGACATGAGAAACACTGCACACGCTCAGGACATGAGAAACACTGCACACGCGCAGGACATGAGAAACACTGCACACGCGCAGGACATGAGAAACACTGCACACGCGCAGGACATGAGAAACACTGCACACGCGCAGGACATGAGAAACACTGCACACGCGCAGGACATGAGAAACACTGCACACGCGCAGGACATGAGAAACACTGCACACGCGCAGGACATGAGAAACACTGCACACGCGCAGGACATGAGAAACACTGCACACGCGCAGGACATGAGAAACACTGCACACGCGCAGGACATGAGAAACACTGCACACGCGCAGGACATGAGAAACACTGCACACGCGCAGGACATGAGAAACACTGCACACGCGCAGGACATGAGAAACACTGCACACGCGCAGGACATGAGAAACACTGCACACGCGCAGGACATGAGAAACACTGCACACGCGCAGGACATGAGAAACACTGCACACGCGCAGGACATGAGAAACACTGCACACGCGCAGGACATGAGAAACACTGCACACGCGCAGGACATGAGAAACACTGCACACGCGCAGGACATGAGAAACACTGCACACGCGCAGGACATGAGAAACACTGCACACGCGCAGGACATGAGAAACACTGCACACGCGCAGGACATGAGAAACACTGCACACGCGCAGGACATGAGAAACACTGCACACGCGCAGGACATGAGAAACACTGCACACGCGCAGGACATGAGAAACACTGCACACGCGCAGGACATGAGAAACACTGCACACGCGCAGGACATGAGAAACACTGCACACGCGCAGGACATGAGAAACACTGCACACGCGCAGGACATGAGAAACACTGCACACGCGCAGGACATGAGAAACACTGCACACGCGCAGGACATGAGAAACACTGCACACGCGCAGGACATGAGAAACACTGCACACGCGCAGGACATGAGAAACACTGCACACGCGCAGGACATGAGAAACACTGCACACGCGCAGGACATGAGAAACACTGCACACGCGCAGGACATGAGAAACACTGCACACGCGCAGGACATGAGAAACACTGCACACGCGCAGGACATGAGAAACACTGCACACGCGCAGGACATGAGAAACACTGCACACGCGCAGGACATGAGAAACACTGCACACGCGCAGGACATGAGAAACACTGCACACGCGCAGGACATGAGAAACACTGCACACGCGCAGGACATGAGAAACACTGCACACGCGCAGGACATGAGAAACACTGCACACGCGCAGGACATGAGAAACACTGCACACGCGCAGGACATGAGAAACACTGCACACGCGCAGGACATGAGAAACACTGCACACGCGCAGGACATGAGAAACACTGCACACGCGCAGGACATGAGAAACACTGCACACGCGCAGGACATGAGAAACACTGCACACGCGCAGGACATGAGAAACACTGCACACGCGCAGGACATGAGAAACACTGCACACGCGCAGGACATGAGAAACACTGCACACGCGCAGGACATGAGAAACACTGCACACGCGCAGGACATGAGAAACACTGCACACGCGCAGGACATGAGAAACACTGCACACGCGCAGGACATGAGAAACACTGCACACGCGCAGGACATGAGAAACACTGCACACGCGCAGGACATGAGAAACACTGCACACGCGCAGGACATGAGAAACACTGCACACGCGCAGGACATGAGAAACACTGCACACGCGCAGGACATGAGAAACACTGCACACGCGCAGGACATGAGAAACACTGCACACGCGCAGGACATGAGAAACACTGCACACGCGCAGGACATGAGAAACACTGCACACGCGCAGGACATGAGAAACACTGCACACGCGCAGGACATGAGAAACACTGCACACGCGCAGGACATGAGAAACACTGCACACGCGCAGGACATGAGAAACACTGCACACGCGCAGGACATGAGAAACACTGCACACGCGCAGGACATGAGAAACACTGCACACCTGCACATGCGCAGGACATGAGAAACACTGCACATGCTCAGGACATGAGAAACACTGCACATGCGCAATGCTTCTCTTGAAATTTTTCCAAGTCCTGACATGAGAAACATTGCGCATGTGCAGTGTATTCATGCCGGGACCATGCAGCTTTAGCCTGACGGGATGCCCGGACGGGTGAGTAATGTTTATTTCTATTTTCTATGGTTTGTTTGTTTTTTTCATTTTTTTTTACGTATAATTTTTTTTAAATTATTATTATAATTTTTTTTAACTGGGACACGATTGTGATGTATTCCGACGGTCTCCTCATACATGCCCCCCTTTTCCTCCCCCTAATAACAGCTATTAGGGGGAGGAATAGAGGGGTATATGGGGACATCGCCAGAACACTTGCCACTAACGCCAGCCTAAGCTAGTTAGTCTAACGCCAGCCTGAGCTGGCGTTAGTCTGACGCCGGGAGCGGAGCGTAAAACTCCGCTCCGACGTTTTGTAAATATGATAGACTTCATTTTAATGCGATAGGACCAGTTTTGAAGTGAAAACTAGCCCTATCGCACTAAAATGATCTTTGTAAATAGAGCCCTAAGTTTTGGGGGCGGCGATAAGCAGTTCCACGCGGATATGCATCGGAAGAAGTGAAGGTAGGGTTCTGGACACGCAAGTAGTAACTAGCACAAGAGAGGGGAGTGCACTCAGTCTAGATCAGGCCCTAATGTTTCAAGTTGCTTGTTATAGCCTCACAACAGTGATTTAGATTGCTTTTTTTACATAACATAATCCAGATGTAGTCCTATAAAGATGAGAAATATATACACACATACACACACTCAGATCTCCTTTCCTTTATTCAATCTGTTGTCATTCAGTTTTAGAACCTTGTTTCTTATTGTGTTTTTACAATACTTAATAGAATTCCATGGTGTTGTGCATAAGTTCAGGAAGCCGGAGAAGTGGATGAAGCAGTTATATCGCACCTAACAGGGAGGTGAGCAACCTGCTCTCACCAGCCTCGGAAATCAATTATATGCCTGTGTAGGCCTGCCGTCGCCCGTCACATACGGGGATACAGAGAGCTCTGAAGCATTCACAAGCACAGACTTGAATGCGCTGGGGACAGGGCCCGGTCCCTCATGTTCCATATATCTCACACTTGCAGTGTATTGTTTAATAAACATGTGAGAACCTATCTGCCTCCTCCTTCTCCTAGATCAGGCATGCAACCTGTGGCACAGCAGGTGTTGTGAAACTACAAGTCCCATCATGCTTGTCTGGTATCCGCTAGGTCTATGCAGCTGGGAGTTGTAGTTTCACAACACATGGTTGCCTAGATACAGAGCCCTGTATCTCTTTATAATATAAAAATGGATTTGCATTAAAAGACTGGCTGACAGGACTTTATTCTGATCTGTCAAACGAGCCAGTTAATGCATAGCCGTGCTCTTTCCTAAAATCCTATTCTGTGCAATGATGTCAGTCTCTGCTTAATAACATTATATAGATAGCGGATGGACTATTGACCCTGTGATGGACGAGACAGAGAGTGGCTTCATTAAACTAGCTATAGACCGGTGACAGGCTGGCTCTCTAAGTCTTGTGCCGAGGAAAAAAACTTCAGTCAACGTAAAATCCATTTCATATTACAATAGGGGAATTACAGGTTCCTCTCTTCAAAGATAAAGATGTATTAAACTTTGCTGATGATACAATGAATAATTCTATTTTTGACTTTCTGAAAAAGAGAGGGAAAAAAAAACCGATAGAAGTGGAAGAGATAGATGGCATTCTCTGGAAAATAACTACCACTTATCCGTGGTGGTCATTAGTATTCATGAATTATCTGCACTGATAAAACTCCAGACGATCCATCCAGACACGATGACAGGCCATCAAACCGCTATCAAACTGGAAGGGCCAAGTACAGGAGTAATGAGGGACCAGACAGATCTATGATCGGAAATCCATGCAGTGACTAACAAGCTAAGGTCAGTGCTGAGGTGGTCTGCTGGGGTCATTAAAAGAATGCCATTAAGGAGACTTGTCATTTCCACTTAACTAAAGGAGGATATATAATTATAGGAGCCATATATCCATTCCGCCGTTGTGTTATTTTATTATTATGATATGACTGATGCTCTCAGAAAGCCTCCAAGGAAATGCCAATGAAAAGAAACCTTACAGGTATTATTATAAACGGTTATTTATATGGCGCCACCAATTTCTGTAGCGCTGTGCAAAGAATAACTTGTCATTCGCATCAGTCCCTGCCCCATAGAACTTGCAGTCTAAATTCCCTAACAAACACACACAGAAACGGTGCCAGATTTACTAAGCTGCGGGTTTGGAAAAGTGAAGATGTTGCCCATAGCAACCAATCATATTCTAGCTCTCACTTTCCTATTACCTACTAAAGAATGTCAGAATCTGATTGGTTGCTATGGGAAACATTTCCACCTTTCAAAACCCGCAGCTTAGTAAATCCGACAGACTAAGGGTTCATTTTTGTCAGTAGCCAATCAAATTATTAGCATGTTTTTGGAGTGTAGGAGCGTCTTCCAGAAAACCTCTGTGATGCAGGACTGAGAGCTAGGAGCTGGTACTATGAATGAAGATCTTTACTATATTCCGAAGCCACCGTGCTCAGAGCTCCAAGCAAAGACGCTGTTGGGGTCAGGGACACATCCGTGGCGCTCCACCTCCTATGTGACGTGACATATAGGTTGAGGGTCATGCACCTGCATTACCGGTGGCTGATGTGCAGGGAAATCCAGCCTGCGCGTTGGCTGACTAATATGCAGCTCTCAGCAGAAAGTTTCAGTGGTAGGATACTACAGGGTAATACTTTTCAACTCTACCTGTGAGTTGACCACCGGTGTGTGATCTTACTGAATCCCTGGTTATGGTTCAGTTCCTTAAGATGACCCACTGTGCTATAATGACAGAATTCAGATACAGTGTCCTATTTCCCATAATTGAATCTATGAAGATGGCCATTATCCAATAGGCCAAGATGAAAGGATAGATCGGATGATTGCGTAGACAACATTCAATAATCCAGAAAGAAAAATTATACATTAGTGTCTTGTTAATGAACAACAGTGTCCCCTACATTTATCTCTATGAAGATGAGCTCCATTCACAGTCCACACAATAAGGTTTGTTAAATATGGAGATTTTTTTTTATTTTTACTAATTAAAAAAAAGAATTAAATAACACTTCATCTTTTAATGTTTTCCTGCCAGCCCTAGATGGCACTAGACAGACCCCCTGTGGTGGCACAAGACCTGATCCTTTGGCAGGGTACAGCTGTGCCCAGATAACGCTTTCTCAGCTATGATGCTCATATTGCAACATATTAGTAAATCAGTTTATTTGCCTTTTAGCAGCTGCTGGCTTCCTGCAGAGATAAGACAATGGAGCGCACATCACCCATTCAATTCACAGGGTGAGCCATACACT
>WWET01000970.1:199556-210690 GCA_011038615.1 Limnodynastes dumerilii
GGACACTGAATGGGTGATGTCAGATCTCTGCAGGAAGCTGGTAGCTGCTAATTTGTAAGTAAAGGTTTCATTTTTCCTGAAGATTGGGGAAAGATTTAACTGAACACAACTGTAGATGAGGCATTAACAATTTGCAGAAGGTGCCATATATGTACTAAACATTATATACATACATCAGTGTAGCCTATTAATGTTCTGTGACAGTAGCAAATAAAGAGAACAGGGGGAAATCATAAAAAAACACAAAAAATCCTGTGATTTATTGTGTATTTGTGGTAGTATGAATAACTTTCACACCAAAAAATGATATGGTGAGAGTTTAGTTTATCACAAAACACACTATATTGTGAATTATTCATATAGTTTGAAAGAAAAAAAAACAAGCCATATAATTAATATGTATATTTCAGCAGTGTTATGAACTTTGATTTACAATTGGCACCTCAGAATGTCAATGTATTCACAGCTCCACATCACTGTACACATATAGCTCATCTGCATTTTATATCGGTCCTTGAAGAGCTCAATGTCATTTAGTCACATTTGGCATTGCGTCAATGAGTTATGGTTGATCTACAATTACTTCCAGGAATAAACAGCGATTTGAGCTGCAGCAGAACTTAAACACAGCAAGGCTGCTTCTACAATGTACACTCGTCATTAATAAAATACCAGCCTGACTCGACAACATACAATATGAATTCATTAGAACGGAATCAGCCTATAAACTACACAAAGACCTTCATATTTTCTTTTATGTATTTCACTGAGCGGAGTCTATTGAGAAATAGGAAACTGGAGATGTCGCCCATGACAACCAATCAGATTCCAGCTATTATTTTTGTAGAGCGTACTAAATAATAACTAGAATCTGATTGGCTGCTATGGGGTAACACCACTAGTTTCCATACATATACCCCTACATTGTATACAGGGAATTATTAATATTTTTTTTTTATTATATGCAAGTAATGGAAACATATGTATAACCTTCTATCAATTATGTCTCTATTTCCAGTGGGTGCTGATACAAGCAAAGTTTTATCATCAAGTCATGAATACAATTTATTGCCTACTAGAAATAATCAAGGATATTACAGAAAATCCTGAAGACTCATGAAATTTGGGCAGTTCTCCCATTATCCAGGAAGACCCGTCAAATCTCCCGCAGAGGACTTGAGGCTGTGATCATTTTAAGCTAAAGGTGAAGGTTTTAATCCTGATGCAACATCTTCACAAAACATCAGTAACGATTCTAAAGCCCTGACCTGTATAGTAATGCCGTATCCTGTACACACTGTTCTTTACTTTCCTAGGGAGCTTATATAAACGGATCCCATAAACCTTTGCAGCAATGATATACACGCTAACAAAGGCGGCACTAAGCAGAAGTATAAATGGGAATAGTTGCAGTGAATATTTTGTGTTAATACAAGCGGTTTCTGCAGACATCGCTGATCGCAAAATTTAGGATCTTCCAAAATGCAACGGAGTATGTTAAAAGTAGGATCTCCCATGATGCAATGCAGTATTTTAAGATTAGGATCTCCCATGATGCAATGCAATATTTTAAGATTGGGATCTCCCATGATGCATTGCAGTATTTTAAGATAAGGATCTCTCATGATGCAATGCAGTATTTTAAGATTAGGATCTCTCATGATGCAATGCAGTATTTTAAGATTAGGATCGCCCATGATGCAATGCAATATTTTAAGATTAGGATCTCCCATGATGCGATGCAATGCAATATTTTAAGATTAGGATCTCCCATGATGCATTGCAGTATTTTAAGATTAGGATCTCCCATGATGCATTGCAGTATTTTAAGATAAGGATCTCCCATGATGCATTGCAGTATTTTAAGATTAGGATCTCCCATGATGCAATGCAATATTTTAGGATTAGGATCTCCCATGATGCAATTCAGCTTCTTACGATTCTGCAGCATCGTGTTCACACTGGTAAAATCTCAGAGCTGACGATTATTGTGTGATCTGCATGTTAATAATCAGATAACCCTCCAGTGTGTACCCAGCTTTACACCATGTGAATAAACAAGACTTTCTAGTGCAACCAAACTTGTTATTTACAATAAAAACACATGACCACAACAATGCATCTGTTACAGGATTATCTTAATATGCTTATGACACTTTTTTCGTAAGGCCAGACTGGTCCTGGCACCACACTGGGGCATAAAAAAGGACTTGGGGCGTCTGTTGACTATTTTCTACAGTGGACAGTTTTATCAATGTATCACTTACAGTGATACAAAATTAGCGTGGCAACAGGGGGCATAACTACGGGGGGTGAAAATGGGTGCAGCTGCTACGGGGAGGAGAGGGGGTGGTGGCAGTAGCCCCCCCTGCAAGTGTAAGCAAGCTGTCAGCATACAATAGTGCTCAGCACTCCACGTATGAGTGCTGAGCACCCTAGCGCTATACATACATACACTCATACAAGGAATGCTGAGTGCTGTTTTAAGTTGTCAGCCTCTGACAGGTTCTATCTGGCAGTGGTCCCACCCAGCTCTGCCCCCAGTCCTGCCCATCCAGACTCTGGCTCTGCCTCCTTGCTTACGGGGCCCAAGTCTGTAACCATTTGCCCCCCTGCAAAGCAACACAGCATTATTGACATAAGGTGCAGTTATAAAACACAGCCGGTAATCCGTCTTTATATGCAAAATACATGTACATAAAACCTTGCCAGTTACGCACTTAATACAACACAGCTGGCTCAGTAATATAACAACCCCCCCAAATAATCAGGGCAATAATGGTTGCATGCATAATGAGTGCTGTGGTCTGGTCTGCTTATTGCAGTTGTAGAGGGCGCAGAAACGATCACTAGCAAATGCATTGCAGACGCCAGGAATGAATCATTTATTGCATTTTTCGGCTGTCCAAAATATGGACACGGGCCGTTAAAACTAAGTTCTGCTCTCATTTCACGTTGCTATAAGAAAGGGACTGATGAGACGGAGCTAGTTTTTAACACCAATAATTATTTTCATGTTTAATTAAGATCTACAGTCATTCATAGGGTTTGCTATACTTGGTCTTTCTTAATTTCCCTGGGTGCGAGGCTTTATTAAACATAGCCCTATCGCTTTCTGCTGACATCCACAGTTAAAACAGCTAATTAAAATTTTGGGGTCGGTTTAAAGAAGAAGAAAAAAAAAAGCAACTCATATTAAACTCTTAAATCTGACCCTGTACAGGCAAACTGACTTCTAATTATTGGATGAAAATTGATAAAACGTTATTACAGGTCTATTAATATATTATGGCTTCTAGGCGATGGGTAGTTCATCTTAGTGGCTAAAAATAGAGAACCGGAGACAACAGAGGCAAAACAGCTTTGACTGAAATATATTCAGAAACGTTGTCATCTTTTGGTGGCATTAAGAAGGCTTATAGGAAGCTACAAGTGTTATAGTGAAAAATAAAGGTAATAGCAGCTAAGTCTCATGAATATACACGTATTGGTTCAGCTCACATCATGTCTACCTACAGCACATTGGGCCTGATCCAGACAGAATAACGACAACCAATATACAAACGCGGCATGCGTCAATATGGCTGTGGGAACGCGTTGCACATGCACACAAAATATGTTACTCATCGTAACTTGCGTGCGTTACTCAGTATAATAGGGCGTGACATCATTATGCAAGCCGAATATACGCATTGGGGTGGTGTGGGGGGGGGGGCATTTAATTGGTACAATACGGGCTGGGATAGGCACTTACGTACAACAAGGCGATATGGACGCAAGGAAAAGTAAGTCAGCTAAGTTACGTACATGCGAGGGGAGTGCCAGGGGTAGCGCATTTTACTTAGTAGTGCGCAACTTAGATACACGTGTACGTAAAACCACCTCACGTCTGGATCAAGTCCATTGGGCCGGCTTCACTTTAAAGAAGCTCTGGCTTCTTAAGCGTAGAATGTCCCGAAATGAGCTACTAAACATGTATAGCAGGTCACTTACGCAATCTACGTTTAGTAGCTTAGTCAGAAGGAGGTGTAATGGTGCTCTGGGGTGGACCTAGGTAGAATGGGCGGGGAGATTGCTGTAGATTAGCCGGGGAGGACGGGGGGAGGGTTTCTTAAGAAGGAAACTACGCACGGTAAGATAAAGTAGCCCTATCGCATTCAGAGTGTCATAAAGTTCCTAAAAACAGGGGGCGGTTTAGGGGCAGGACGGGTGAGTTCGGTGCAGTTCTGTCCGCACCTAACTCACTCTTAAGTGTGAATACGGTCCATTGGGCCTGATCCAGAGCTATGCTGGGCCGCTGTCTGTAAGCACGGCCAGCGCTGCTCTGACTCCCGACACTCCCCCTGTGGCCGGCGTAATTACAGACTGTTACGTCTACCCTAACTTCAGCCAGCGTAACAGTGTGTAATTAAGCCGGCCACAGGATCGTTACCCCCTAACCCAGCCCTCCCTTCCTAATTTCCCTCCCCCGCCTACCTTCTGTAACTACAGCATAGTGACGGTGCTGCATGCCCCTTTATCCGTAACTACGTTGTAGTTACAGACGCCCGATCCGCGGCACCCGGAATCACTGATTATGCTGGGCAACATCTGCAGAAATGCCGTTCTTACGCATACGGCCGCTGTAAAAACGGTGGATCTGCCCCATTGTGTGTAAGTGTGAGAGACACAGTGACAAGTCTGCTTTAAACTTATTTTGCTGAGAAATTCCAACAACTACACAATGTTTGATTTTATTTGCCATTACTTCTTTGTTAGGAGCAATATTTGGTCCATATGACTAGTGCTCCTGCGTAGTCATATGGACTACATGATTTACACCTAAGATGCTGCAGCTGATGACTAGTGCACATGTGTAGTCATACGGACTATGCAATCTACACGGCCTTTAGTACGTAGACTCACTACATGCAGCCTTTTAAGACCGCACATGGTTTTTAAAGTAAAGGGAGGTGTGCCCCTATAGCCTCTGTGGGGAGGCATTTAGAATAGCCTGGGAGGGAGGTGTTAGATATGTCCGTGCGTAGTTTCCTTACTTAATAGGGAAAATACGCACGGGAAGATAAAGTAGTCTATGGCACACGTAACAGGTGAAAATATGTGAAATAACGCATCTTCATGCATAAGTCAGGAGACAAGCAACCCCCCCGAACACTCCAACAACACACACACACAGATACCTGGCAGCGCATTCTGAGACCTGTCACTTCACAGCAGCTTGAATGCTTTAGGCTTCCTATGTCATCATAAGGTGTGACATACAAATTGCAATAAAAACTTAATGCAGTAAACTACGTCTATTACACTCATTTTATTGCTAATCATAATGGAGTGACCTTTGTAACTTTGTGGCGCAGTTTCTGAATATGACATCAGTTTTGTTAGACTGGCTCTAACTTTTGACATAGAAAAAAATAATTGCTTTTGTATTGTATTCAACACAAATGTAACAGATTGTATCTATTTCTCTGAAAAATGAAGTGTATTTAATATGATAATGTCACAATATGATAAATTCTACTCTTACTTGACACACTCTGTATATACAAATTGTCACTACAACCACTCCGGATACAACTTGACTAATTTACACTAATTACATGTATACAAATATATATTACACAGCCGAGAAACAAGAAAAACACGTTACACAAAAGTGAACCACTCCACTGTCTACTGTCACCTGACTGTCACCTGACTGCTCGGTGTGTCATGGATCACTTAGAGAATGAGGGCAATTAGAATGATGCAGAGTGCAGTGGCTCCAGTAGACTCCATGTATGCATGTATTATAGCTAAGTTTCCTATTAATTGAGGTTATCCATTATCTCAGGAACTAGAGACAATTTGGAGAAAAAAAATCATAGTTTTGATCCAATCAGATATCCCCAGCAACTAAAAATGTTTTTTTTTGTTTGTTTTTTTTGGGCTGTATTAGCAATACAATGCTGGAAGTGATTAAATTCAGAGGGGTTCAGCACCTTGGACAGGGATAGCTACACTCACTTGATTTGGCCATTCAATAAAATGAATTGCTATACCCACATAAGAACAGTATAGACACTTTTGTATTTTTAGCCCAGAAATTTCCTTTTATAAAAATGATAAATATTGTTAGGAAATCTGCAATCACCATAACTGTTTTATCCCCAATGTTCTGCTAAATAAAAGTATAAACAAGGCTACTGCACTTGCTCATTCTGACCTCTAGGGGGCCTCATGCTATTAGATTCTATGGATCATTTTTTGGGGTAACTAAGTAAGCAGCATGGCAGTTTCCACTCGTAGGAATACATAGAAGTGTATATAACAAAGATTTCTGCACAAGATTATTTCAATCCATCAGTGTTCATGAAAATCTAGAAAGAAATAAGCCTAAACAAACTTTTTCACATAGTGTCCAGTATAAGAGAGGAACTGCACCTCTAGCTGAAGATATGGTTTTGTTTGAATGCAGCATCCTGCACACAGGGTGCAAGAAGAAAGCAGAGAATGTGCCAGCGGCATGGTGCACAAGAAAGCAGATTGTCAGAGGAGAAAACCAACGCCTGGAGCTTGCTGCTTCTTCCAAACCATCCCCAAGGATTAAGGTAGAAGGGAGGGGAGCTGCAACAGATGAGCTGAGAAAGGAATCTGCTTCTAAGTGCATTATTAACACTGACTGTTCTGGAATGGCTTGTGCTGTGCTAATACACTACTGCCTACATGACGGGGAAGGGGGGGGGCAAAAGTGACATTTAGTAGCTGTCACTAAGGGGGTAACGGATAGACATGAGTGTAAGCAACACTGTCTTATCATCAAACGAGAGCTTGTTATACTCACCAGGGGAATGGCACATTTGTACATTTCAAAAGCTGAACAATAAATAATGAAGCAAACTGGCATCCACAGGAAACCAAGAGTAAGCCTGGCATCTATAGCAAAGCAAGAGTCAGTCTGGCATCTAGAGTAAGGCAAGAGTCAGACTGGCATGTACAGTAAGACAAGAACCAGCCTGGCATCTAGAGTAAGGCAAGCGTCTGCCTGGAATCTAGGGTAAGGTAAGCTTGGCATCCAAAGTAAGACAAGAATAACCCTGGCATCTACAGTAAGACAAGAGTCAACCTGGCATCTACAGTGAGACCTGCACCTGCCTGGCATCCAAATTAAGACATGAGTCATCCTGGCATCTACAGTGAGACCTGCATCTGCCTGGCATCTACAGTAAGACAAGAGACAGCCTGGCATCTACAGTAAGACAAGAGACAGCCTGGCATCTACAGTAAGACAGACATTTAACACTTCATATAATAATCAGCAAGGCACACAACCACTTCTAAAACTTTGTGTAGCCCTGTATAGAGTGTCAGCTGCTGAAACATTTGAAAACGTGAAGGTCAAAACAACCTCTGGCACAGTATGACCTGGCATCTGTCTATAGAGAGCCAAAGAATCAACATGGTGTCCTGAGTAAGCTGAGACTCCTAAGAGCTCCTTTAGAAAAGATATTGCTTACCAGACCATATAAGGTAAATGCAATGTCACATAAAGAATTCCTATGATTCAAAGATGACTGGCTGATAGAGGGTTCTGTGGGCTGGTATTATTGTGGTGTACATACAAATATAATTGTAAATATAATTATAAATATAATTATAGGTAACTGCACTATACTGCAATACACAGTCTTAAAACAAATTACAATAACAACAACCATAAAACAACCAATTGATAGGAAATAAATTTGAATTGACCCACTGACAAAGGATCAGAGATAGGGCAGGTAATAAATCTAAACTCCCCAAAATATAATCCAATCTTCTTGCCCTCCTCAGGATTTCTCAATATGTTGTCACAGAAAAGGGATGTTTTAGATTTATTAATTCAATATTGCCATATATGCATAATTAAATACATTATTCATGCACTATTGATGCTACAATTCTTCTCAAAGGACCGGATTCACACTGTGGATGGCACGGTGGCTCGGTGAGTAGTACTGGTGTCTCACAGCGCTGAGGTCATGTGTTCGATTCCTGGACTAGGCCTTATCTGTGTGGAGTTTGTATGTTCTCCCCGTGTCTGTGGGGGATTCCTCCAGGTGCTCTGGTTTCCCCCCATACACCAAAAACATAAATTATTCCTAATGTTTGTGTGTCTTTTAGACCACATATACGCAAAGAAACGATACGCAGATTACGTACAATAGCTACTACGCATGCGCAGTAGCTATTGTTCATTGAATTATGTCCGTCTATGGAAGACGGACGTAGTTCTGGATCCGGCCCAATGTAGCAATTGGTGTATAGGTGTATAAACAATGACTCCCGTGCCATAATAGTGTTCAGCAAACTTTTAGGCAGATAGTATTTCTGGGATCAATAGTACCTGTTAACTGTAGTCTTCTGACTTTGACCGGAGTCCTAATCGGCGGTTGTCCGGTCCGAGGATAGTGCAGGAGGAGGAGGGAGATGTGCGTGCTGACAGCGTGCACACTGCAGCGGCCGTTGTCCGAACCTCGTCAAACACTTGTGGGTTACTGTAGTAAGTAACTTTAGCTCCTGAATGCCGTTATTTTCAGAGACCTCCAGGTGCCATAACCCAACGCGTTTCACTCACACAAACTCGAGCTTCATCAGGGTTCGGCAAATCAAGAGTCAACTCTCAAGCGTTGGAATTGGCACCTGGAGATCTCCGAAACAAACGGCATTCAGGAGCAAAAGTTAACTACTACTTACTACAGTAACCCACAAGTGTTAGACGAGGTTCGGACAACGGCCGCTGCAGTGTGCACATCATCCTCATCCTCCTGCACAATCCTCGGACACAACCGCCGATTAGTACTCTGGTCAAAGTCAGAAGACCACGGTTAAAAGAGCTAGCAGGCAAAATTGTGATACATATCTTACTTGGTTGGTAAACATATATATACTGGGATTGCTGGGGTCATTCAGATCCATTGGTGAGCTACTATATACCACAGCTTCTCTACATGACAGCGGATGGAAATGCACAAGAATTAACACATTACAATAACTCTGACAAACATCCTCCAGAATCTTAGCTCAGGGAATAATAATCAGATGTCAGGAAATGAGCTTTGTAATAGATTTTTTATCCTTAAATATACGTACTTAGCAGCACTTAACTAGCACTTCTCCCTATAGAAACAACATATAAAATTCAATTAACAAAGACAGATATGAGCTCTTTCCTGGTAAAGGGAACTTACTTTGTCATTTCATTAAAACAAATACAAATGTATCAGTGTAAAAAGAGCTGCCTATAAGAGGAGCACAGTCTGCTATGGATATAATACCTTGGTATCAACACAGGTAAATGAAAGCATAAGCAGTGATATATTTCATGGGGATGGGGGGGAAGGGGTTTCCAAGTGCTTTGAATGCATATGGGGTATATTAGGGGTCTGGAGATGGCACCAGCAGTGTAATTAGAGGCTGGCACACTGGATGCTGAAAAAGTCTTGTTAAGGGGGGTTTCTGTGCAACCAGAACCCCCCCCCCCTGCATAGCCACTGCATAAGCATATGTATGTGCAGAATATTGAGGAATGTTTTACTGTATCCCAGGAATAAGCATCACTATTACCATATAAAAGTATCAAAGCTACAGTAACTGTAGATGCCAATACTGTGCAGTAAAATGTATACATGGCTAATTAACACTGTCAACCAAAGGTTTATCTTGATGCAACTTTGTTCGTTAGCAACATCTCTAGCCAAGTAAAGGCCTTCAATAGTATATATCACCGTCACAAACCGTTATATACATGATCACACCTTAAATGTTGAATGGATAGTTCTATCCTTGAACATAACCTGATCTAGTTCATCAGTAG
The DNA here is from genome assembly GCA_011038615.1 of Limnodynastes dumerilii. Taxonomy (NCBI): domain Eukaryota; kingdom Metazoa; phylum Chordata; class Amphibia; order Anura; family Limnodynastidae; genus Limnodynastes; species Limnodynastes dumerilii. The sequence goes on from WWET01000970.1 coordinate 209,395, forward strand.
ACGCAATACATATAAAGACAAATAGTATTAAACCATACGTAGACAGCCTGCTGTCAGTACACTTACCGCATAGTTTGGTGCTGCAGCGTATCCGGATCTGTCGCGCTCACAGTGAACAGCATGGATCCGACCGGAATGTTTTCCTGCGTGGAGACTTTCATTGGGTCTGGATGGAAAACGGGGCCCTCATTCACATCTACTACATAGATCTGGACAGTGGCAGTTGAGCTGGGGCCATAACCCACATCAGGGATAAGAGGATCCTCATTTTCCACTTTGATTAGCAGAGTGTGAAATGCCAAATTCTCACAGTCCAATGGCTGAAAAGCAGAAAGGGAACATCTTGTAAATATAGGCGATTATTCCACAGAGACGCCTGCTGGATGAAAGTCTAACAAAACTTTGCATGGGTCCAAAATGTCTATTTATGCAATGAGTCTCTCCTTAAGTACCTATCCCCTGCCTCTAAGATACACAGTTACTGTACCCGCTATGGAATCAGGTTAAGTATCCCTTTGCAGATCATCGATAGATAGATAGATTTTTGGAATGATTTTTCTATATAATCCAATCAGCTCTCTAGATACTTTGCTAAATATTATACTTCCCCCTCCTTATGTCTTCTGTAAGTTCATCCCTCCGACTTAGTGTGTTAGATTACGTGAGCAGGGCACTCCGTCCTAATGTTGCTCCCTCCTCCTCCAACACTCCCTCCTCACTTCGTACCCTCTTGTCTCCCTCTGCTACCCTTTTACCCCATCCCCACCTGGTGGCTCCCTCTCAACCTCTCACTGCGCTCTATCCCCTCCTCCCTGATCTGCCAAGTTTGACACCTCACATTTTGCCTTGCTGTCTGTGCTTGCTTCACTTTAAAGTATTTTTGTAATATTATTATATTTATGTTATATTTTATTATGTACTATGCTGTTCATCCCTGTCCTGTATATCTGTACTGTATATTAGTATGTACTATGCTGTCCATCCCTGTCCTTTATATCTGTACTGTATATTATAATGTACTATGTTGTCCATCCCTGTCCTGTATGTTTGTACTGTATATTATTATGTCTAGGCTGTCCATCCCTATCTTGTATGTCTGTACTGTATTTAGTTGTTGTATTTTGTACAGCGCCTTGTGGCGCCTTATAAATAAATGATCAAAATAATAATAAAATATGACCTCTGCTATTTGGTATCACACCTGATTAAAGTAGAGCTGCTATCTCCTGATAAACTTGCCCAGTTGTCCTGATTACCACCAGTGGTACTAGGTGAGAACCCTCGATCGAGTTTATT
>WWET01000970.1:262177-276892 GCA_011038615.1 Limnodynastes dumerilii
CACTATGTGTCTGCACATAAATAAAAAGGAGGTTTAGTTCACAATATAGCTATATTGGGTTAAGCTCACCTGCCCAGCGTCAAGGCACCTCCTGTAGGTGAGTCCCTATCCATTTGCTATATGTGTACACACTAGGTCTCTGTTAAGACACTACCTGCATTTGAATAGCCTGCAGAGACCTCCTGTGTACACATATAGCAAATGGATAGGGACTTACCTACAGGAGGTGCCTTGACGCTGGGCAGGTGAGCTTAACCCAATATAGCTATATTGTGAACTAAACCTCCTTTTTATTTATGTGCAGACACATAGTGTTATTTAATGTATGTTTGGAGTGCCGGACCTCTCTTGTTCCTTGTATTTACATAGTGGTCACTTTGGTCCTTGGCTGCACCCCTATATTTCTATATACACTTGCACATATTTAATTTAGTGGATAGAAGCGCAGCTATTTCTCTTGCTACAAGTAAGCTGTTCAGAATACTTACCCATTCTAAAGAAAAAATTGGAAAAGGCTGCCTTTTTCGAAACAGAGACAGCCGAAAATCAGTTTTCATCTGTCTCTACTTCTAAAAGACAGCATTTGCGGCAGGGACTCCCATTCACCCTTTCATAACACCAACACATAAAATAAATAAAATAAGTAAAATAAAATAAAAAAAGTGATTCTCCTGTGTGTCGCCCACTGCTCTCCTCGGCTTCTCCTCTGTCTGCTCCTATGCTTTTCTTTTCTTCTACTCTGACTTCCTCTCATGAGATGGCAGCTGCAGCTGTGTGAGCCTCTGTCCTGCCAATCACCTCTGGAGCTGCTTTGTAATTAGCGGGTTAATTAGTAAATAGGGTTAAAGTTGGGGTTAGACTTGGGGTTATTGTAAAGCCGTCACAGTAAGTGTCAGATTGGTTTAACTAATCAACTCATTTAGTGCTGGTAGAGAACTGTGGGTCACCACTTCAAATGACTCCTGTGAATATGAATGTGAATGAAAGTGCAGTGATTAGCGCAGTGGTTGAGATTTCTCGGGAGTATATGACGAAACTGCCCAGGGTTCCAAACTTCACCCCATTGATCTACGTCTTTACAAACACAGATCCTTGTGGATCTCCTTATCGCCGCCCTGTTTGCCTAATCTGCATGGAAAACCCCACCTTCCGTTGCAAGGCCCGCCCCTTTGTAAGAATCTCCATGCGGACAGGACTCTGTTGCGTCCACATAGAGATCCGTTGCGTAACATCTGGCAATGGCGACGCACAGGCGTTGCATGATGTTAAATGATGTTGGATATAAGTCCTCCGCTCAGTATCTATTGTTTTATTTCAGATAAAACTAGCTTTTGCTTCTCCTGAACACACGCTGATGGCAAATTACACTCTGAGAACATACTGAACAGAGACCAGCGTGCTATTACAGCCAGTTTATATCTAATGCTAGGGCCTCAAACGTCTGCTGTTATTTCAGCTACAAATTGCTACTTTTAGCTGAGAGAGATCCAAACCCAGGGTAATGGTATAACTGCTGACTTCATGTCAATTTTAAAATAAAATTAAATTGGAGAATAAATATGTGAGAAGGAAATTCCAGGTAGCAGATTGTATATTGTCTATATCTAGATGATCGTCTTCATTGCCCTTCCTTGGGTTTTTATATGTTAATATTCAAGCAGCTTGCAGAAGTCTATGTCTGACGGAGTTTAGGATTAGGTCCATGGTTATAGAGATAAATAGATACCATATCATACCACACCATATCATATCTCCACCTGGGATGGGTAGGTGGGTGGGTGGAAAGCATGAAAGCCCATATCCTAATATAGGGCACTGTGAAACTTCTCTTGACCTCTAAACCCTTCTCCTGGATTGGTTGCAGACCACCAATGACAACTAGCAGCAGCCAATCAGAACCTACATCACAACTTAAGTAGCTTATTGTTTATATAGAAACATAAAAGTGAAAGTGACGGCAGATAAGAGCCACACGGCCCATCCAGTCTGCCCAGTTGTTTATTTAAAACTATACTGACCCCAGACTCTATTTACCCTTAATTTAGTTTGAGATTTAGGATATTTTTATCCCAAACATGTTTACACTGTTCTACTGTGTTACCTCTACCCCCTCAGATGGGAGATTATTCCACTTATCTATCACCCTTTCAGTGAAGTCATTTTTCCGCACATTTCCTCTGAATCTACCACCCTCCAGTTTATATTTATGCCCTCGTGTTCTATTACACCTCCTCCTGTGAAATATGCCCCCTACTTCAAGCCGGTCACAACCCTTGATATATCTGAAAGCTGCTATCATATCAGTATTCTAGGCGAGGTGGTACCAACGATCTATAAAGGGGCATCACAACTTCTCTCTCTGCTTCTCATTCCTCTCCCTACACAATCAAGCATCTGACTTGCCTTTCTCATTGCTTTGTTACATTGCTTGGCTACCTTTCAGTCAAATGAAATAATGACTCCTAGATCCCTTTCCCCCTCAGTAATTTCTAATGTAGGGCCATTAATGATATATTGAGCATCCCAAGTTCATTTTTCGTCATTAAGCTGCAATTACCACACTCTTGACCATTCCTCCAGTCATCCTAGATCTTCATTTATTTACCCCTCCTGGTGTGTTTACCCTGTTACATATCTCTGTGTCATCTGCAAAAAGACATATTTTCCCTCGATACTACAGGCAATATAACCTATACAGATATGAAATAGCACTGGTCCAAGTACAGAACCCTGGGGTACTCCACTGGTTATCTTTAAGCCGAATACCAAAGATTCCAGTTTATTGAAGTCTGCAATGTGGCACAGTGTAAAAACCCTTACTAAAATTTTGAATCTAGCTTTGTTTACAGCTTCCCCTTTAGCTAAATCTTTGTTATACTTTCACAAATATCGGTTCAGACCACAAATTGGCTGCCCCCGCTCCTAGGAGACAGGTTCCCTTTAACAGGAAATTAACGTTTTTTTTTTTTTTTACTGAAGCCGTACTTTATGCAGGTGCCAATAAAACACTACCCCAATGGAGTATTAAGCATTTTCAATCTCCCTGCAACCTGTTATAGGTCATTTCCATCTATTATTGCACAGCAACTGTAGCAGCCTGTGTAGGCTTTAATTTTTATTTTACTAGATGATTGCATTTGACAATCCTTGTCAGGGGCATTATTTTGTTTTATTTTTTTCTATATTTTTTAATATGACTTGCAGCTTCTAGGATTTGCTTGTTAAACAACTGTCTTTAAATTGGATTAGAACTCTCGGATGCAGAAGTCTCCAGAGCACGGCTTGACTCCGGGAATGACAGGCGTACAGAGTGGATGTGAACAGACCATACAAGGATTTCATTTGTTTTTGATATGACAGTTTATACCGAAATTTGCCACGGCTAAAATCCCAGCGTAAGAAGCGCTTGAAAGGGGATCTTTCTTATTGTTCATCCTAACAGCTGTGTTGCATACATATATTTATAACCAAAGGCAAAAATGTTTTATGGGTCACCTCCCGGGACTTAAATAAGACGGCTACAATCTTTTCGACAAAATGCGCTGAATGCTTATCATTGCATGCCTAATAAGGAACGCTGTTACTACATTGCATCTGCTGACTAGCATTCAGTTGGAATAATCCCAGAACACAGGCTTTTCTCCTCTCTCACTGGAAACTGGAAATGACAGCTGTTTGTAGACAGTGAATACCCTATCAGTACAGATTCTGTGCACTAGCTGCATTAAGTCTGGATACGTATAGGTCACCACTAGGCATGAGCGACTCCTCGTGGGGACAGATTACAAGGGTTCCATGCTAGGGCTCTAAGCCAGTCTGAAATCTATTAGGCATGGAAATCTTAATTTAGGGTTCCTGGCACATACGGAAATCTGGAAACAGCAGGTACCAGGCATAGGTCCAATTGGGATGCAGTACCCAATAGTGTGAGGCTATGGCGGCTTAATTAGGGTTAGGCTGCGGTGGGCCAAAGTTAGGGTTTAAGGGGAAGGTTAGGGTTAAGCTGTGGGTCATGGAGAGTTAGGGTTAGGTTGCGAGGCATGGAGGGTTAGGGTTAGGGTGCGAGGCATGGAGGGCTGAAGAAGGGTTAGGGTGCGGCAAACAGAGGGTTAGCGACGGGTTAAGGGTAGGGTTAATTTAAAACACCTTCCGGCAGATGGCTCTTCCCGACTTCAGCCAGCAGTCTGCGTTCAGCTGTAGTACGATGGTCTTTTGAAATGAAAATCGTCGTATCGCAGAGCCGCAGTCGGTACAATTGTGGGATGTGACAATGCACCAGGTTTGCTATGAGCATTACAGTACAGAATTACATGTTTATTTAAACATACAATATTTTCCTTTAAAAAAAAGTTATTAAAAACACACAAAACAGCTGTAGACTATTAGGGCCTTATTTAATAGTAACTGGGGACATTAGTGGACTGGTTTATTTTATACCGATGCTCTGCAAATGGTTACTTATCCCTCAATCCGCAGATGGCTTTTCCTGTACAACAAAGACCTTCAACCCCCCTTGAAGATTGAAGCAGCAGCCGCCATCACCAGGAAAGAAGAATGCTGAGGACCATCGTGGACAGGTAAGGTAATAGTTTGTCTATGGGGATTGCCATTTGTTGTTCACTAAGTATGTCTTACATGTGGCCCCTGTGGGAAACTATGGGGGCAGCACAGTCGGGAGAAAGGCTGCTCAATGCTGGAGAAATCATTGATTTCTATGGCACTGAAGCAGTCTTGAATTTAGAAATAAAGGGAGAGGAAAGCTCTAAACAGCAGAGTAGCTTCTACATTCTCTTTAAACATATTGGCTACTGGGAAAACAAAGATGACTGTTATTTAAAGGATCCATAGGGTTATGATCCTCGTCGTGCCAATGTTGCTGAGGATTTCTGTGGCCACAAAAATGCAGGAGAGGCTGCAAGCCAGGAACATTTCAGATGACTTCTAACACTTGGGGCTAGATATACTAAACAGCAACCAATCAGATCCTAGCTGACATTCTCTAAATAATAGGAAAGCGAGAGCTGGAATCTTATTGGTTGCTATGGGCAACATCTCCATTTCCCTTCTGTGCAGTTTAGCGAGCCCGGAGGAAAGAGATAGAGGCCAGTCAGGGTACAGGGCTTCGGGACACTACTTGCATAAATCACGTCATTAAGCCCCACCCCCTGGCCATCAATGGAAATTTTCATAGTATTACTAGGGGTGGGGCTTGATGATGCATTATCAGGTCCCACCCCGTCCCTAGTAACATTATGAATGGTATATTGCTAGACTGGGGGGAACGGGACTTGAGGCAGTGGTTTGCATAAAACCCTGTGGGACATTTGCTGGGAGAACTGCCTAAATTTCGGGAGCCTCACAGATATTCCGGGAGAGTTGTCAACCCTGCTCTAGCCCCTGGAATCATTTACAGTAGTTGATTGGTTATTTCCTGTTATAAACACTAATGAGAATAGTCTAATGAATGCTGCAGACATCAAGCATCCACTAACTCAAGGTTGCCGACTTTTGGCAGCTTCTCTCCGGGAGATCCTGGAGAGAAGCTAGCGACGCATTGAGGGGGCATGGCTTAATGACGTGGTTATGCAAATCACGCCATTAAGCTCCGCCCCTTGCTCATACTGACCCGTTTTTAGTTGAAACAGGGGTTGGACGGGGCTTGATGCCGCAGATTGCGTCATCAAGTCCCTTTCTGTGCCTAGCAACACTAGTGTACTAGTGTTGCTAGGCAGGGGGGCAGAACTTGAGGCCGTGGTTTCAGTAAAACCACGGGCCTCAAGTCACTTGCGGGATATTTGCTGGCTCTCCCGGGATACCGGGAGTACTGCCCGAATTTCGGGAGTCTCCCGGACATTCCTGGAGAGTCGGTAACCCTGCACTAACTGAAAGTAATGACAGACCGAAACCAGACTTCCACAAAAGGGCTGGACCGGATTCACACTGTCATTTTTTACATATCTGCCTAATTTTGCGATTTTAGCTACTACACATGCAAACTATTTTACGCTATCTACGTAGCGTTTCGTTACGTAGATTGCGTACATGTGGTGTTTAAAGGGCTAGCCAAGTTTCCTCCAATGTATCCACATTTCTGTGACATCACCTTTATAAGTGAGTATGGCGGAACGCTTAAGATAGGGGTCTTGTGTCAGAAGCCTCCCCTCAATCACAAGGCAGTCTGGATACAGGAGAAGATCTGGCGGCCTGGCGCTCGAAGGTCTGGGTGCAGCAGGATCAGAACTCGGCATCCCGTTTAATGACTGAGAATCCGAACAAAAGGGCCAGATCCAGAATTAATAAGACATCAAATTTACGCCTGCGGCATGTGTATATCTGGCCGTGGGAACGCACTTCGCATGTGCACGGCAGATGTTACCCATCGTAACTCGTGCGTTCCAGTGGAGTGACCGGGGGAGGGCATTATACATACTAGTGTGTAACTACGCTACACGATCGTACTTAAAGTAAACTTAAGTCTGGATATAGCCCAAAGTTTGAGCAAGGTTTTGATAGCAAATGCCTGCGTCTGTGTGAGACCACTCCCACTGCGCAAACTTCCGACAGCAGAACACTACCTTATGATCTCCTATTTGTGCGTCCCTAAAATGGTGACAGATGAGATGTCTACATCGATCAGCCCTAGGAACCGTACATTGTAATACTAAACCCCTCCCATTGCGAGCAGACAGTGCTCCACTTGTTTGTCCATTATTACTATATTATAGCCACAGACTCTCCCAGGATTCCAAGAAAAAGCCCCAAATTTTTGGAGTCTCCCTGAAATTTAGGGAGAGGCGGCAAATCTCCCGAATCTGAGTTTGAGGCAGTGATTTAAAGCAAATCACTGCTTCAAGCCCTGAGAGTTACTAAGAACAGATGGGGCTTGATGACATCAAAGTTCACCCCATTCTCAGTAACCCTATGAATGAGAGCTTTGATTAAACATAGATGACGTCCTCAAGCCTTGCCCCCATGCTGCCAAATCAAGAATTCGGCAACTACGATTACAACATTCAAGCTTAACCTAAACTCCTAATACCAATCTAATGTCAGCCTTTCCTCTGCTGCTTCTAAGTCACCGGCAAAGACAAAGAGGCTTTATTATTTCACAGGCACCAGGATTGCTTTATGGTAGGGGGGGTTTACAGCCCACTTTAACCACAGCCAGTTACCGCTTCTTAGATCCACAAACTGCTTCCCATTTCAAAATAAGAGGTTAAAAAGCCCATTAAAAGGCCATTTCTCTCATTGCCTCTTCCCATCTGCTGCTAAGGAAGTGCTTTCTGGGTAATGTGTGTGAAATTTCTCCTCTGTTAGGCTATAAAACATTTGGTGAGGAAATTGTTTTGAAACTGTGAAGGAAATAGTGGACCGAATCCATCCAGCGTATAATGGTCGCCCTTTTAGGGAGGGCATAATTGGACAAGCAGCGGTGCTATGGAAGAAGGCGGCTGCAGCCGCTTTAGGGAATTTCCAATGACATTGCACGCAATATTTCCGGGGAAATAGCATAGATACGGTTATAGGACTCGCTGGGGTAGAGGTTCAGCAACAAAAAAATAAATAGAAGCAAAACCATTCTTCTTTATATTTGCAGAGTGAAAAACAATCTGTGCATAGCTGGGATTCAATTGATTTTTTCGGGATTGGGGGTCAAGGCTATCTTTTGACTCCTGTCCCTCAGACTGAAGCTTGTTTATTTTCCCGTAATCAAATGATAGACAGGGAAAATAGACCGTGTTGATGCAGAAAGCCCATAGCAGGAGATTTCAGCAGCGAACGGGGAGAGCAGGCCGTAGAGACAGGATTACTCATTACAGTCTGGATTTTTCGGTGGGCGGTACAACATTTTCACATCTGTCTCCCTAAATTATCCTCATTAAGCAGCCATAATTAAGCAATGCATACAAAATGTGCGGAGGACACATTGTATCTGTGTATAAATGAACAAATTATGCGTGTAAATATTGATCTCGGGAGTTATTGCGCTAATCATATTAAAGCCTCCACGTCACCAGCGGAAGAGAGGAATTAACCCTTTCGGAGCATCACACAGGCCCGTGCAGTGTATATTGCAACACTGTAGAGAATGGCAGCACGCCGACATTTATATATTCAAGTCTCTTATTTCACTGGCTGACAAGACAAGCATCCTTCACGGCATCCATTTGAAACTAATATCTGAAATGCAATTTCAAATCCCATTTCTTCTGGGCTCCTGGGTAAAAAACGCTCACACAGCTATATAAAGACAAGTGAAAGAGTCCCCAGTCTGCAACAAATACCCTTATGTAGGATTGTTGGGTCCTGTCAGCCCATGCATTTTGACTAATGTGTTTTGTAAATTAAAAGGGAGGCTATAGATCTGCGTAGATATTATTTAATCTTACAGAGTAGAGTCCATTAATCCAGCATTAGGCGACTCAGCATGCAGTTAAAGCCAGATAGCGGAGGGCTCTTAGGGACAACTCATAGGACGGAGATACAGGCAAAGAAGAGCAAGTCTCTTGGGGATGGAGAGGCACTTGGGACGGTGAAGAGAACACAAGACAGTCGATAAGAGGCACTTGGGGACTGTAAAGACAACATACATGGGAACGGTTTTCATTTCCCAGGGTTGATCACGGAATTCTCCATTTCTAGACCACTTGAATATGTGAATAAACAGACGGAATGAGATTCAAATGATTCTTTAGTTGGAAAGATGGCTGAAGCCTGTGAGTGTGGCTCGCCGGTATGATGGTCTGAATTTTCAAGGACCAGTGTACTACAGCTGAATGCAGAGTGCCGGCAACTGCCATCTGTCTGTGGCGGAGATGCGACTCCTAGGGCTAGCTAAAAAAGGGGGCTCCGGAAAACAGAGGGTTAGGGTTAGGAAAGAGTTAAGGGTAGGTATGAGTCTTCACAACTCTATGGGCCAGATTTACTAAGCTGCGGGTTTGGAAAAGTGGAGATGTTGCTCATAGCAACCAATCAGATTTGAGCTGGCATTCTTTAGTATGTAATAGGAAAGTGAGTGCTAGAATTTGATTGGTTGCTATAGTTAACATCTCCACTTTTCCAAACCCACAGCTTAGAAAATCTGGCCCATAGAGTTGTGAAGACTCATACCTACCCCTTAACCATTTCCTAACCCTAACCATCTGTTTTCCGGAGCCCCCTTTTTTAGCTAACGCTCTATGTTCCTCAGACCAATCTTAACCCTCCATGCCCCGCAGCCTAACCCTAACCTTCCATGTCCTGTAGCCTAACACTCCCTGCCCCAAAGCCTAACCCTAACCCTCCATGCCCCACAGCCTAACCCTAACCCTCCATGCCCTTGTGAAGACTCATACCTACCCTTAACTCTTTCCTAACCCTAACCCTCTGTTTTCCGGAGCCCCCTTTTTTAGCGCTAACGCTAAAGACCAATCTTAACCCTCCATGCCCCGCAGCCTAACCCTAACCTTCCATGACCCGCAGCCTAACCCTAACCCTCTATGTCCTGTAGCCTAACACTCCCTGCCCCACAGCCTAACCCTAACCCTCCATGCCCCACAGCCTAACCCTAACCCTCCATGCCCCGCAGCCTAACCCTAACCTTCCCCATAAGCCCTAACCCAAACCTTAGCCCTTTGCTTAATAACCCTGACCTTCTGCCACAGCCTGTAGCTATTGGAAACAGCAAAATAGGTTCCCATTGCCAGGAGCAACGTTCTATAATTCAGGCTTTTTGAACAACGAAACAGTCGCCATTCAGCTGTATCATGTTCGAAATATACAGCCGCTCAAACCGTGACCGCATAATTCAACAGCGGACTTAACTACGGTTTTCCGATAACGATTGACCCTATATCATTGTGATTTCAATTTAACAGATTTTGTTCCAGGCTTTAACTTGGAAATAATATAATTTGGTTTATGCCAAAGCTGAGTAAAAATACTGCTGGGAACTGATATAATTCACATTTCTTTTATTGTGAAATGTATAGTTACTAAATTATAGACGTTTAAATGGATTATATGCCGGTGTCCTGGCAAAAGTCCAAAAAAATAAACATTTTCTTTCAGCTTTCAACAGCGCAGGCTCATGGCAATAACAGTTATCAGTACACACAATGCTCTTACTTCAGAGGAAAATTCTCCCCATTCCCTGGAAAATCCATCGTCCACCCTCGTGTGAGCAATCACAGAAAACCAAAAAGTTGTTACACGGCGTCACGCTGATCGCGGCTGCGTGGGATCGTTTACATTTTGTTTATACGCCTCCCTCTCCCATGCCACATTCAGGCAGATCTCTGCAGTCAGAGCGTCCAGCAATTAGCCTGGGGGCGTGTCTGGCTACGGAAGCCGATTGGGAGTTAGATTTGGTAAATAGCCTGCAGACCGGACCACTCTGCCGGTTATTGCTTTGGTCTCCTGCGTCTTGCCAGCTCCTTACTCTGTGCTATTACTGAGTGTCTTGTCCTCTCCTGACGGTTCCTGTTAGTTGCCATGCTTATCCCGCCGTGTCTTCGTCTGTGCAGGGTGAGCCGGTCCAATCCACATTCGGCCAGTAGGGCCCCCAATGGTGGATTCAGTTCCTTGAGAGAGCTCTGGGCTTGCCTTTCAGCCGGTCCTTATCCTGCTCTATGATATCTCAGACTGTCCTACCCTGTGGTCTAGCCTTTTGAATCCTGATACATGCTGTGTTGTTGTTGTTGTTGTAAGGGCACGCTAAATCTGAGGACTATCATTGAGGGCCACGACCTGCTCAGGGTCTGTAGCCCAGTTTGTCCCCATCATCAGGGGCTCCAGTGAACACCAAGCTCTTAGTTAGACTCTGTGCCTTGGTGAGCCATCTTTATAAAAAGCCCAATATCCTAGATTTCTATATTTTACTATAATTACTCTGTGCAGTATTAAACTACCCTTTGTCTACAAGCCACATTTACAATACGAGGTGTTGCAGAAGCAGGAAGCACATCACTTATTTACCACTTTGTTGCAACTGTCAAAACTTCTAAACTTGGTTCTACAAATGGAACGTCCAGACCTTGAAGTGTGCTCTCAATTGTTTAAATTATTTTGCACATAACACTTGCACTATTCAAAGGCCATCACTGACTTAGATGTATCTATTCTGCCCCCCAGTGTCATTGTGTTGTTCGGTGAGTCTGCTTGAACATTTCAGAGGTGGCCCAGAATCTACATTTGCATTAATTATAAATATTTAATGTGTCTTTAGTCACCTTGTGGAATCCATTTGCAGTAAAAAGTGAAAGGATTGTTCGTGGGCAGAGCACACAAAGACTGGATATTCTTCTTTTTTTTTTTTATTGAACAAACAAAAGTATTGATTGAGAATGGAAAGGTCAGGATGAAAGGGAAGAAGATGTAAAGGCAGAATTAGGGCAGCCCACAAGCAAAGCGCCCTAGAGCTTAACTCGGATCAATCACACAGTGCGTTTTACTGAAAGTGATTTCAATGTCATGATCAGCCATGAGAGAGGGTAGGCTGTGACCTGCCTAAATTATCCTAAAGTGATATGGTTCTAAAGAAACAAATGCAATAGTAAGGAATAACAAGCTGCTCTCCTTCCAAATGGAGTGGAAGTCTTCTCACAAGAGAGTACAATCTATTATAAACCTTTGGGGGGGCGACAATTGTGTCCTGTCCCTGGACTGTCAATAATGTATGTAACGCCAAGTATGCCTGCAAATGGCGGTGTACTTTATGAGGCTTCCAGGAAGAGCTCAATCCTCGGGATCTGACGACGAGGCTGAGTGGGAAGTCATGTGTACAGTGTGTTTGAAAGGTGGGGAGACGCGGACATTTAAATTCTGTAGTAAGGACTTGGTTAAGCCTTTTCCTATAATTCCTATAACACGGCTACATTTTACATGGCTGTCGGTGTGTAAATATTAAGGGAGGGTCCTGGTGACAGGCATACCGTGCGTACAAGGGGAGTGGTCAGGCCAAACACACATGGTTGAATATGCCTATAGCAACTTCAGGCTACTAGCTTTGTCCTTAGTCACTGGGGGCCTGATTCAGACTTAAGGAGCTTGAAAATAAGAGAGGAAAGTTACTCCTGGGCTAAACCATGTTGATTTCAGGGGGAGTCAAGTTAATTGTATTCTTTGCATGCAGGGATATATCTTTGAATAGCTTACTGCACACAGATACTGACCAGCTTTACTATCACACTGTTATTTAGACTTGGGATAGGAAACATCACCTCTCATCTCTAATACTGTTTGCAACATTTGAAACTAGAAAGGGTTCGGAGAAGGGCAACAAAATTGATAAAGGGTATGGAGTCATTGAACTATGAGGAAAGGCTAGCCAGTTTAGACATGTTTACTTTAGAAAAGAGGTGTCTAAGAAGAGATACGATTACTATATACAAATACATCATGGGTCAATACAGAGAACTTTCAAAGGGACTTTTTACCCCAAGGACACGGGGGCACCCACTAAGGTTAGAGGAAAGGAAGTTTCACAAACAGCAAGGGAAAGGGTTCTTCAGAGTAAGGGCAGTCAGGATGTGGAATTCACTGCCAGCAAAGGTTGTGATGCCAGATTCACTTGATATGTTTAAGGATTAGATAAAGTTTTTGCAGAAAAAGAACATCCAAGGTTACCAGGACCGCTAATTTAAATGGACAGTAGTGGAGCCAGGGAGAAAAAGGATTAATTTTTTTTCTGGAGGTTGCTTCATATGGATTAAGATGAATTATGACTCCCTTGCAATCAACATGGTTTAGCCCAGGAGTAACTTTCCTCTCTTTTTCAAGCTCCTTCTTAAGTCTGAATCAGGCCCTGGGTGGTTTTGTTCTGTGACTATGGACAGGATCCAGACAATCTCACAACGGAGACAAATATATGGTATTTGCTAAGCTAAATTTCCGAACATGTGAGGGATGCACGCCCCCCTGCGCACCCCTCCCTTCAAGTTTCTGCAAGCGGAAGGACCACATATGGAATAGTTGATGGTACATAACTCACAGTACAATTACCATTCCTATACCCATGCGCCAGGCCTATCTCATACACATAGTGAGTGCGTCCGTCCCACCATCAGAGCGTGAATTCCGCACAAAACGCAGCATCGGATGGCTGCGTTTCGATATAGAATGCCATGTACTGCATGTGCGTACGTCGCCTGTCGTTATTAAGTCTGGATCTAGCCCTATGTATGAATGTTCTATCATTCTCTATCGAACCAATAGTCACTCTTGTCCTGATTCACACTTAAGAAGCTTGTGCTTCTTAAGTGCGTATTTTCCAAAAAATAACTACTACACATGCGTAGTAGGTCATTTATGCAATCTATGTCCCAGTTAGTAAATAGATTGCCTCCATGCGGTCTTTAAAGCAGTTTAGTTAGAAAGAGGCGCCCTAATGCCACTTCAGGGAGTGTTTAAGTAGAAGTGGGAGGGGGGGGAATTAGATTAGCCGGGGAAGGCGGCGGGAGAGGCATTGTCCGTGCGTAGTTTCCTTCTTAAAAAGGGAACTACGCAGGTAAGATAAGGTAGATATGTATTCAGAGTATCGAACATAACATATATAGGTCCGGTATTTAGCAATTTTTAATACTGTGCATGAGTTGTCATTTTCTACGTATCTTTTTCTTATGTAGATTGCTTAAATGTGGTCTGAGAGACCGCATTTAAGCAATCTAGGTAAGAAAAAGATACGTAGATTACGTTAAAAAATGACTACGCATGCGCAGTAGTAAAAACTAAACACGGACATATATGTTATACCTAAAAAAAAAAGGGGTAGGTTAGGCACTGCACCTATCTCACTGTTAAGTGTGAACCAGGGCCTATGATATTTGTAAACACAGAATGCATTTAGAAATAGGGATTATGCGGGGATAAACAAACATCCGGGTCATCCACATCTTATATAACTACATCAAAGATCCTTGTTACTAAAAAAAATAAATAAAAAAAAGTACAATCAAAACTAATTTCCAATTAACATACTCTGTTGTGATGAAAGAAAATTAATTTAAATGTTAGCTCTGGGACGGAAAAAGAATGAGCAATGTCATATTTTATTTCTTTCAGCCCTTGAACCGCCACTTCAATTCTCTGGTGAAAAGGACTTGAACATAGATAATATAATTAAAACACTGTAATGGTATTTTTAAATATACAAGGCAGATGTTTATAGAATCATTGCATCCAGCCGCTCCCTCCAATCTCTGCAGGATGAGGGAGTGAGGAGACCCTGTAATGGCTTCATGCAGGCGGACGCTGTGTAATACTGTAATCCGTAGCAACCAACCAACAATTAGCTTTAATTGATCTTGAATACATTAGACAATGGATGCAAACGTATGATTGGTTGCTTGCAAGTCAGTTCCACGCTTGGGTAGACCTAGCATCTGGTGATGAGTCTCGGTAGAGTTTTGCTGATCTCTAATTTTGAGTCTTAATGGCTTAAGCGCCACAAGGCATCTGCATATGTCACTTATATTGGATTCTTCTGTGATTATTGATCCTGGGAATTATCTTGGTCGTTTAGTAATTGGCTTTCTATTTTGTATGTAACTTATAGATTTATGACATTTGTCCCATAGTCATAGGTGATCTGATACCCTTCGTAGTTCATGGTTTCCAAGAAGGATCACAGGTTGTGCCAGATCTGTGTGGCTGACCAATCCAGACTTCCGATCTGGCACCATTTTAAGAGCAAATGCATTGGAAAACTTGAGGCACCGTCCTGCTATCAGAAGTCTG
>WWET01000970.1:286693-301254 GCA_011038615.1 Limnodynastes dumerilii
AGAATTATATATATATATATATATATATATATATATATATATATACACATACACTTTTATTAATAACTACAGTACTTAACTTATACCTACACAACACTCAAGCAGAAATTCCATAACCTTTGTAGGTAATGGTCCAAATTAGCGTAGTGTCAGCTCCCCCTGGACGCAGACCTGACCTGTAGCTGGTGCAAATGTTTACAGACGTCTGTATCACACCGCCAGGCCGCCATCAGAAGGGGACTGCTAGGACTTTTGTCCTAAGTCCGGGGGGGATTGAGAGGGGGGGGATTGAGAGGGGGGGTATCCTACCGATTATACTTGCTGCTGGAGAGCTGTCAATCATAACTGCAGGTCTGACACACTCCGCAATTATGTGATGTCACATAGCAGACAGGGGTGTCCCAGCCCCCAAAACTCTAAGTGATGGCCCTGTTACTCTCAATTGTACATCCTTACTGTACATGGACACATGAGAGAGAGAGAGAGAGAGAGAGAGAGAGAGAGAGAGAACAATCATATGAATATAATTATATAACAGGAATAATCCCCATACAGGTCATGTCATGGGCCTGGTCCATCACATATAGCCCCTGGGTCGGCCTAAAAAGTATTCGCCTGAATCTTCATTAAACGTCATCCAGGCGCTTTTAAACCTGGAATGCCTTTGCCAGAGCAGTGCTATATATTTAAAGAGTGGCTCCTTCAAGTGCTTGCAATCACTGTAAATAAGAATATTTCACGTCTGAAATGTGAGATCGCTCACTGTAAAGATTAATATCTTTTCATTAAAAAGGGAGAGCGCGATGCAGGTTTTAACATTTGCATATAGATGGTGTAAAGTAATAAGCATATTGACTGCTTAAAGGTGCTTATTACAACGCAAAAAAAGAAAGAATAGGGTTCTTATTTTGTCCATCTGTCAAAGCAGAAGACAAAAAAAACCCCTAAACAATTGAGCAGTTTGTATTTCATCTTGGCGTCTGCTGAGATGAAGTTTTATCTACAAAGGACAATACTGTTTCCAAAGCGGTGAATGAGTTTTAGCCGCAGGAACTTCTAAGACGTCCCTGAAGACGTCCATCCCGGGCACAGTCATGCATTAGTGTGTAACATGCAAACTTACTGCAAGGGTGTAATCACAGCTGCCAGCTTTTTAAAGTCATAGGTGTCTGCATGGATGGGGCTTAAGGATAATTAATGCAAATCATGCATGAAGCTCCTCTTTCTGACCAGAAATACCACTTTTCTTAGTATTACCAGGGATGGGGGCGGGGCTTGATGTTGCCTATTGTGTCATCAAGTTCGTCCTGCCCCTAGTAACACTAAGATTAGCAGTGTTGCTAGGCAGGAGGCGGAACTTGAGCAGGGTTGCCGACCACTGAAAGCTTCCCTCCGGGAGAACCCGAAGGGAAGCCATATATTACGGTGAGGGGACAGAGCTTAATGACGCAAATTATGCACATCACATCATTAAGTCCCGCCCCCTGTCAATCGTTAAAGGGGATGGACCTGGCTTGATAACATTAAGTCCCGCCCATCCCTAGTAACTGTAGGTCTAGGGATTATAGTTGTAATTAATAGTGAGTCGGGGCCTGTGGGACATTTGCCAGCTCTCCTGGGATAACGGGAGGCCTGCCCAAATTTTGAGTGTCTCCCGGAAATTCCGGGACAGTCGGCAACCCTGGACTCGAAGCTGTGGTTTGCATGAAAACACAGCCTCAAATCCCCTGCGGGAAACTTTTTTTTACAGACTGACAGCTGACCGAAGATGAGCTTTTAAAGAAACAAACTGTAATGTGACTCCGATGTATATGGTTTATGTACTTTAAGTTGTTAATGGGTACATTACATTAATACAGTATTTTCTCTATAGAGCCTTTAATGGAAAGTTGAATTTCTTTGAATTGATTATTTTTTTTCAGTAAATCTGGCCCCAAGTGCTGTAAAATTAAGGTTTTACAGTTTTCGTCTTACGTATGTTGTTTAAGAATTGAGCTACTACGCATGTGTGGTAGCTTATTCACGCTATCTACGTACCAATTCTGCACGTAGATTACGTAAGCACAATCTTTAAAACAACGTATGTAAGACGAAAACTAAGTAACTGTGAATCCGGACAAAGATAACTTTACATTTAATCACTGAAAGAATCCCCGATATGTAATACAAGCTGTAACAAACAAATATGACATCAACAACGAAAGCAGCAGAAGCCACAGATGATAACTGCCCTAAGGCTGTCTGCTGGCCATCACGGCGTAACCGGTACATAAGACGATATTCATCATTCTGCGTGTCTTCAAGCTGCTTTATTAAAACCAAAAAACTAAAGAATATTAAGGATTTTTATCTGCTAAAGCAACAGAGTGCGCTGCGGTTTGGTTATGGCCTGACATGTATTCCAGCGGGTTCTCCAAGGAAATAAACAGAAGCCAAGTAAACGAAAACAGCAGAAGCAGAACAACAAGAAAAATAAAAAGATCAGTCATGGCCAGAACGCTTCATCGCCTGCCATTGTAAGCGTGCACACTCCATACATTGTTCTTTGGTTCCTCTATGTGGTTCCCTGCAATAGTGGTTCAAAAAGGCGTTTTGAAGCGATCGGGTGGAAGGTCGCTGGTGTATTGATGCAATTATGTCTTTGCTAGCTTGTTTGCAGCATCCTACCGTACAAAGCCATTATACACAATGGGCCAGATCCAGAGCTACGTTCGCTAGCGTATTTACACTAGCCGGATTCGTAAAACCGCTATTTTGCGTGTACTGCCCATGCGCAGAAGATGTTACGGCACGTAACTCTGACCGTACGTAACATCCTAGTATCAACAGCGTAACTGCGAACGAAGGGACGTGCCAGACATACGACTCCCGTAATTACGCTTTGGAGGCGGGGGGGGGGGGGGGGAGGGATACGCTTTGGAGGCGGGGGGGGGGCATTTAAATCATACAGTAGGGGCGTGCTTAGTCGCGTAAGTACGTGCAGCCATTAGGGCCAATAGGCTTTGAAAAGTTAAGGTACGGTTGGGAAAGCATAACATGGCAAAAGTACGTATGAACGAGGGGAGGGCCTAGGAGAGTGCATAGTAATTACGATAGCATAAATACGCTACGCAATGAAACGTAAAGGGAACGTAGGTCTGGATCCGTCCCATTATCACCCATCAGAATGTTGATCTACAGTGACGTGACAGTCGTTTAGTGGGATGGGGGAAATCAATCTCCTGGAATATTGGGAGGTCCCCCCCACCACCATATATGGGAGTTTCCCAAACAATTCTTTAGGACTGATCATGTATGTGTAGAAGGAAGAGATACACCACGAATCGCTCTACCAAATATAATACACCTCGCATGTGAGATTGTAGTAAAATGTTAAACTTAAAAGTAGATGGTGGTCACCAAATCACATATCAAAGGCTTGGAGACAAGGGGCCACACACACAGAATTAAGAATTCCAAAATCAGCTCGGAATTCTGAACATGAGTAGAACCAATATTTACGCAATGGAAGGCAGTCAGCTGAAGCGGCTCTCCATGTGGAATTCAGATGCTGCATGTTGGGATTGGCCCACTAACCATGCGTGCCATGGCCGGTGGGCATAGGCATCTAAATTGTACAGGATGGGCTTGGCTAAGTCCATAGATGTGTCCTTAGATGTGTGTGGAATACTTAAGGTAGGTTGCTGGCCATGGAAATGCATTCCACAACGAAGGCTAACGTACGGATTAAGCACTTAATTCTGAATCAGGCCCAAAGTGACTCATTAACAGTAGACCTTACACCAACTGACGTAGGATCATCTATAACATATCTCACAATCTGTATGCCCAGGTATCAGGAGCAGGCAAATACTAGGTTATAGTCATACGATAACTAGGCCTATGGTACCTCGTGTCCAAAATGGCAATGTGCGACATTCCAAGTAGACCTAAGCACAGTATGGGCTCATATGTGCAACGCTGAGGATGCCCAGTACCCACTATGACAGATTGGGACATATAGGGTCAGTTGTGATGGGTTTAGGCTTACTCGCGCTGTTAGATTGTCCTTTTCTGGATGTGGTGCTGCTGTACTGCTTTGTTGGAGCAGTGTTTTAGGGAAGCTCGTTAGAGGTTACTCCTTACCTTTGGTATAATAGTACAATAGAGAGTTTGCGCTACCCACTCTCCACATTGGACATAAAGATGATAAACACAGTGATTTAGAAGTAAAAGAAATAGATTTATTTGGAGTCAACTTAAAAGATACTTTTGTTTTAGAAATGGAAAAGTCTAATATAGTTACACAATAGTATCAGGTTGTCAACCTCTGACAGATTCTTTCATGCTAACAGTCCCACTCATTCCGCCCCCCAGTACTGCATGGCTCCACCCACCCCTGCCCATCCAGATTCAGCCCCCGCCTCCTTACTATGGAGCCCAGGGCCAGATTAACATTGGGGCTTATGGGATGACAGCCCCAGGCCTCCATCTGCAAATAGGCCTGCAACACACTGCAGCTCTGCAGCCTTCCCCTGCACTGCATAAGTATGACATCCTCCTCCAAAGCATAGTGTGGGCCCTTTATCATTTTCACATGGCCCTCAATCCGGCCCTGATAGGGACCAAGACTGTCACGTTACGCCCCTTTCTGATGTCGTATTAAAAACAAAGTCTTTTAGAGGTTAAAGACCAGAGTTACCCACAAACTTCTTGAGATGTCATGCATGAATTCTGCACACGCCAGTACCTCACATATACAGATTACACAGAAGATCCCTGTAACTCATCTGTGATTTTCTAGTCCTACTGAACAGCGTACATTTTATCGTTATTTGTTGGCGATTGTAGATGCTGTCTTGCAAATTAATCTTAATGTAAATCTTAATGAAAGCAATTACACTATCTCTTACAGAAAATACATTATAACGCCAAGAGATTTGTTGTTGTTACTTTGTAAAGACAGCTCTAAACAATAGTGAAGTCTTCCACCCAGATGTGAGACACAGCAGTGAATAAATTACTCACTTCCCGATCTAGAAGCGCTGGAGACACCACCGTGACAATGTCGCCTTTTTCTGGGTCAATGTAGAACATGTTTGGTGACGGCTTGTCCGGTGTCTGTTTAAGAATGTTGTATCGCAGGACGGCGTTATCGGTTGTGGGGTCATCCGCATCAAACGCCAACATGTTCATGACAATGGTTCCTGCAAAAAAACAAATACAATCAGGGAAATGTGCGGCAAAAAATATAATGATCATTTTCTTGCTTTGTTTTAGATAATGAAAATGATAACAATTGGGTCAGATTCGCAGATCCCAAAACCTGTGCGACTGAATCACTGAGAAACATACAGAGGTATTGGCAGTCGTAGGGCAATGATTTCCCCAACATTTGAGCATTTGCAAAGTCCTGCAGCTTACCTTAAGACATCTGCACTTTAATGCAAGGGAAATATAAGTAGTAAGGAAGTTTGGATCAATGTGTGTAAAGAGGACCCGTCTATACCGTACATTGCAACAAGAGGACGCAACTATACCATACACTGCAAAGAGAGGACCCGCCTATACCGTACATTGCAACAAGAGGACGCAACTATACCATACACTGCAATAAGAAGGCCAGCCTAAAGGGTCGGACTGGGGCATGAAGGGCCCACTAGGGGATAATGTGATGGAGGCCCACCATATAGTCAATGGGTGTGGTAAAGGGTCATGGCCGGAGGATGTATGAATTGGTGAAACTTGCTAATAAACTGTATCATCTGTTACACCCACAGACTGCTTCAACAGCTCAGTGTGAAAAGCGTTATACTATTAATTCTCAGTTACTCAGTTCTCTACAGTGAGAAAAAATACTACTGATCACCATACAATAATAGAAACTTCATGCCAGTTACTGCCATACAACACAGACTATATCCTAGATATTGCCATACCATACACACTGCGCCCTAGTTATCACCATACAATATACACTGCATCCTATTTATCACCATACAATACACACTGCACCCTAGTTATCACCATACAATATACACTGCATCCTAGTTATCACCATACAATATATACTGTACCCTAGTTATCACCATACAATACACATTGCATCTTAGTTATCACCATACCATACAATACACATTACATCCTAGTTATCACCATATAATACACATTGCATTCTAGCTATCACCATATAATACACATTGCATTCTAGTTATCACCATATAATACACATTGCATTTTTGTGACTGTGTTTTACATATAAATGTTGTTTGTTAAATAAATGGGGACTATTTCTATTCATGTTTGTCTTGATAGCATCTTTATTCATATGAACAGGAAAAACCTAATAATATAAAAGCAATAGTCTCAATGTAACCATGCGATATATGGAATAGAAAACAAATCATTTGGGCTACATTTAATTAAAGGAAATGTCTGAAATCAAAACTATATGAGGAATTAACTATTAAAGCATAGAAATGTATACATAATAAATATACCTCCATCCAGCCTTTCTGCCCCCTCCTTCTGCGTGTTTCTCTACAGCCATCCAATCTGCTCCTCCATGTGTGTGGGTCTCTACAGCAATCTAATTTCCCCCTCTATGTGTCTCTCTACAGTCATCCGATCTCTCCTCTCCTTCTGTGTGCCTCCACCGTCAGTCTTTCTGCCCTTTTCTTGTGTGTGTGTGTGTGTGTGTGTGTCTACCCAGCCAGCCTTTCTGCCTTTTCCCTTTGTGTGTCCAGCCAGCCTTATTGCCCCCTCCTTCTGTGTGCAGCCAGCCTTATTGTCCCCTCTTTATTTGTGTCCAGTCAGCTTTTTTGTTCCCTCCTGTTTGTTGAAACAGTTTTATTGCCCCTTTTTCTGTGTCCAGTCAGCCTTATACCCCCCCTTCTGTGTCCAACCAGTCTTATTGCCACCTCTTTATGTGTGTCCATCCAACCTTATTGCCCCCTCCTCTGTCCATTCGGTTTTATTGCCCCTATCTTTTGTGTCCAGTCAGCCTTATTGCCCCCCTTTTTATTTGCGTCCAGTCAGCTTATATTATATATAAATAAAAATAAAATATGCCATATGTGCCTGCATTTTACCAAAATATATGACTTCTAATACAATAAGCAATACTATTTTATGATTACTTATTCATTTATATTTAAAAGCTTAAGAGAAATGAGAATTCTTCAGCAGAAATAGACTAAGCCTCTCATATTCACACTAATGAAAATATGTGAAAAATCTGATCAGGAAAATATTCATTATATGAAAGTCATTGTAAAATGCTGGGCTGCATATTGCATCCGACAACACACAGAGCAATGTAATTGACCCCTGTTTTATGATGCTATTTCCTTTTCATCCTCCTAGCAATTTGCTTCTAGCAGTAGGTTTGTTTTAATAAATATATATATAGACCCCTATATATGTATGCAGGTGATTCTTCCAACAGGAGACCTTAATGACATCTCTATATATTAGCAGTCAGTCTGAGGACTGTACAGAAGACCACAGCCTGAAGCCTAGTGGGGTTTTTTTTATGTTTACAGAAGTGTTGAGTGAATTCAGATACTTCACAGCAGGCACTGTATTATGTCATATATGAAATAAAAAGTGAGAAAATGGAGGAAAAAAAAGAGTTCTGCAGGAAACAAAATCAATAATACATAATTGTATGGGGGGAAAAAATCATTCACAAAACAAGTTGAAATTCATTCAGGCTTTCTCATGAGACAAATGATGGATCCCTGGTAAAATCAGATTCTGTCATTAATTATAAAAAATTATGGAGGGCCTCGGAGTAGCCACTAATGTTTGTGACATTGAAGAAGTGTTTAGTGAGGAGCGCAAGTCTGGCGAGCATAAATATAAGTCAATACATTGGGTCATGCCAAGCAAGAACCAATGTGTGACACTTTCCCCCTTCTTGTGAACAAGAACCTTACCCCTTCAAATATTGGATTTATTGTATAAGTGGTTATATGAAGGAGTTACTTTATAAAGAAGAGAAGAACTCCTGTTACCGCTATGAGACCTTTTCCTGTATTTGGTGCATTCACCTTGGATGCGTTGCTGGTTTAAGGGGCCGAATTTCAAACATGATACAGCCGCCACCTGAATTTACTATTGGGAACAGGAACTTATTTCCTCGTTCACAATTGCGAGAGACTGTGGCGGTTTGCAGTGAGCAGATTAGGCTGTGGTGGGTAAAAGGTTAGGGTTAGGGCTTAAGAGGAAGATTAGGGTTAGGTTGCAGGGCATGGAGGGTGAGGGTTAGGCTGTGGGCATGGAAGGAGAAGGTTAGGGTTAGGCAGGCTGTGGGAAAGGGAGGGTTAGGATAATGGAAGGGGAGGGTTAGGGTAGGAATTAACATAAGGGTTGGGGAAATAGGGGTCTGCAATGAAGCAGGAACTTTCTGAGGGTCATTCTCGGCAGGGACCCACAACCAGAATTCCTACACCCTCACTATGGGGTACACCCAGAAGTATGCACGCGAGTGATTTTAATCTAGCCGCTGACGTAAAATCGCCACTTAGTATTTACTGCGCATGCGCATGGCAGACGTTGTGTCACGTAACTCTGAACGTACGTACCAGCCTAGTATCAACAGCATAACTATGAATGAGGGGGCGTGCCAACCATATGACACCCGTAATCACGATTCGGAGGCGGGGGGGAGGCACTGTACGTCAGTACTTACGCTGTACAAAGTTAAGGTGGGGTTTGGGAAGCGTAAAATGGCCAAAGTACGTCCGAGAGAGGGGAGAGCCTAGTAAGTACGCTACGTCTTGAAATGTAGCTCTGTATCTGGTACTACAGCTCTCTGCATGGCTCTCAGGGCCTGATTATATTAGCTTCGCACCCGCGTTATTTTTGCGGTGTAAAGCCAATTCCGCATATTTTTTTATGGGTGATATTTATGCACACCCCAAAGAAGTGCGCATAAAAATCACTCATTTTTAGCTATAGTAAATGACGGGAATAAAAACTTTTTAATTGTATCGGGCCCTCGGTATGCTCCTGCAGCTCCTAAAAAACCATGGCTGTTTGTGGCATTTGTCAGTCACATGGAAGCCTCATGACAAGATTTGAGTTCATTTTATTCCAAATTCATTTTGTGTCAAATTTTACTAATACTTGATTGTCTTTCTTATCTATGTTTAAAAACCAATAACGAACGACTGTATAAAGATGGACTTCAATTGAAACCAATATTGCATTGTAAACGTATACTTTGTGAAAGTAATTCGGAATCATTCATGACTTGGATTTGCAGACTTTATCAGCATTAAGGAGGTGATAAAACAGGATATGATATTTCTAATTCATTGCATATTGCACTCATCTCAGTTCAGTGAATCACACAGTCACACGGTTAAGTGGCAGCATCTTCCGAAAGTATCATAACATACGCTGTAACCAAACACAATTCTGACGGCACAGCAACGGCCATTCCATTTATTAATATGTATTACCTCTTGATCATTC
Source organism: Limnodynastes dumerilii (assembly GCA_011038615.1). Classification (NCBI taxonomy): domain Eukaryota; kingdom Metazoa; phylum Chordata; class Amphibia; order Anura; family Limnodynastidae; genus Limnodynastes; species Limnodynastes dumerilii. The sequence continues at coordinate 296,156 of WWET01000970.1, forward strand.
AGCGCTGTACAGAGAATAACAACTAGAAGGTTGTGAAATAGATTCAGAAACTAATATGCATTAGAAATCAGACAGTAATGACAGGGCTGTATTAGGTGTCTTTCTATAGGTGAGGCGTTTTATAGGGGCATTGGTAAGAAAAGGATAGGGAGTCTTTCAAGTGCATTTCCATGTCTCAGGGTAGGGGGAGCCACTGAGCAATATATACCCGTTAGACACATGTATGCTCCTGGATGCCTGTTCACATGCGTGCAGAGTGTTTTACGGGTGTGTGGACTGGGTAGTTGTCCAGTGTTTGCAGAACAGACAATCAAACATGTATATGTATGTGCAGTACACACCATTGTGATGCTACTGCGCATGTGCAGTGCTCAGGAGCAGAATTACTTTTCCTCAAAATATGTCCCCCCACCCCCACAAGTACCCCACCAGTCACCATCACCCCCGACCCCCACGACTCTACTCACCCAAGCTACACGTATCGCGGCCAAAGGAGACTCCTTGCAGGATGAGAAGTCTCCCTTATTCGGCCAGCTGCAGGTGAGGCGTTTTATAGGGGCATTGGTAAGAAAAGGATAGGGAGTCTTTCAAGTGCATTTCCATGTCTCAGGGTAGGGGGAGCCACTGAGCAATATATACCCGTTAGACACATGTATGCTCCTGGATGCTTGTTCACATGCGTGCAGAGTGGCGAGCGTTTTACGGGTGTGTGGACTGGGTAGTTGTCCAGTGTTTTCAGAACAGACAATCAAACATGTATATGTATGTGCAGTACACACTGTTGTGATGCTACTGCGCATGTGCAGTGCTCAGGAGCAGAATTACTTTCCTCAAAATATGTCCCCCCACCCCCACAAGTACCCCACCAGTCACCATCACCCCCGACCCCCACGACTCTACTCACCCAAGCTACACGTATCGCGGCCAAAGGAGACTCCTTGCAGGATGAGAAGTCTCCCTTATTCGGTCAGCTGCCGACTCGGGGTGGCAGTGTGGCTGATTCCCCCCACCCCACCCCGAGCTGTAACTAGAAATTTCAGCACTAGGGGCAAAAAGGAAAAATGGTGCCCCCTGACCCTGAATTCCAAGTCAATTTAACCATAAATATGAACTTACTGGTGCCCCCTTAAGAACTGCCCCTATTGCACACCCCTGGTTATGTCCTTGGTCCCCCTGTTCCTGCCTCCCTCGTTTGCTCATTTCCCATCATTCTGACGGGCATTTCGCTAGTTGTGCAATAAATTCTGAGCAAGTCCCTTTAAATCCCAACTGTTCCTCCTAATCCAGTACAGCTTTGAAGGTCTGCCTTCAAGCATTACACATAACATCCGAAATTGCAAATACATGGTAAATAATAACAACATTTGCTATTTAGGTGTATAACACATTATTGCCAAACATTGTCATATTAGTTATGTTTTCCATTAGGTAATGAAGCCGTCAAAGGATTGTATACATTAAAATGGAAATCTCAAAGTACCTTTAAATGATAAATTTAAGCAAGAATGACAGAGTAAAGCCTGCAGACCTAGGTTTAATGAGTAATAAGGTAAAATTGGAAATAGCCTCTCTTTCAAATAATGACATTAAACAATAACATTGGCCTGGATCCAGACTTCATTCCCGCTGATCATTGCCTTACGATCAGGGGACTCTACCTAAAGATTTCTAATGTTTCCTCATTTATTAAGAGAATGCACTGGAAATCTGCGAAAGTCTAGTGATCCTAGCAATCAGAAAATGTCTCTCCTTTACGGAGATCAGGATCAAGTCCATAGACCAGAAATCCGCTGCGGCAATGATTGTAATTACTTCCGCAGCGGTAGTGGACTTACGATCATCGCCAATTGCTGCGCAATCCTAAGTTCCGTACATGGGAGGGGTCTACGGACTGCTGGAACAGGCGCGGAGTTCTGGATCCGTTCCTGCTGTACGCATTGCGTTGGTGTCCATCCTCACCGCCAAAATGAAGAATGTACATGCGCTGTATTGTAATGCATTCAGTGTGGAAATACCCACATTACGTAATTCTGCATCTGTGTAACAAATACGCTGCAATGCCTACCTGTCCATATTAAAACTCTGCCTACTGACCACCAAAATATCAAACTCCCCCCACTCCTCCTACTGAACACCTCTATGGCCCAAATCCAGCGAGTTGTGATCTCATACACAGCAGTGGCTCCTCCCTCTTAACATGGCAGCCTTTGCCGAGGAGCGGCAATTTTTACAAATAAATGCACCGGTTGTAGTTGGCCGCTCAGATAATTTGTATTACGACAGATCACTCTGCAGCAATGAAGTGATGACCGTCTAAAATTTTCGGCTGTTTCTGGCAAGGCAGCCTCGTTCCTGCGACCACAGTGTCTACAACAAGGCCAGTCAGGCCGTCAGGTACCTACCTTTCTTCATCTTAACCCTAGCCATCCCCTTCTTGCAACCTAACCTTAACCCTCTCTTAACTATTTTCATCCCACTGCCTAATCTTACCCATCTTCATCCCACAGCATAACCTTAAACCTAACTTAACTCTAACCTTCCATGTCCCACAACCAACTCTAACCATCCTTGTCCAAATGCCTAACCCTAACCCTTTACCTAACCCTAACCTTCCCTGTTCAGCAGCCAAACTTTTTCCCCTTTCCTAACCTTTCTTTTCCCCCAGCCTAACCCTAACCCTCCACTAACCATCCTTGTCCCACACCCTAACCTTAACCCTTCCCTAACCATAACCATACTTGTCCCGCACCCTAACCCTGACCATCACTGTCCCGCTGCCACCTAACCTTAACCCTCTCCTCTCTCCAGCCCACCCCTTCCTGCAGCCTACCCTTAACATTGGGAAAGGCTACCATGTCAAACATTCATCACTCTGCCTCTGATACAGCTGTGACTAAGCCGTCAGCTGTATAAGTGTCGTAAATGGTTTTTTTGCCGCGCCTGCAGCTACATCCCGCTATTAAAACAAGTAGAATTTACTGACGCTATGAGAAAATCCACACCCGGGCCTCTCCAGCTGTTGTGGCACTGCAAGTCCCAGCATGCAGGCCTGTATTCAGACGACAGTACGTATTGCATATATGTCCGGTGTTTACTGAAATTTGATACTGCGCATGCGTAGTACATTTTTTTTTAATGTAATCTATGTATCTTTTCATTACGTAGATTGCGTATATGCGGTCTTTAAGACCATATATACGCAATCTACGTAACAAAAAGTTACGTAGATTACGTAAAAAAATGACTTGCAATACGTCCGGTGGTCTGAATACGGGCCGCACTGTTGACCTTGTCATGGAATATAACCTTGTAAAACCCACAGCTATTTTGCAGATACATCTCCGAACCATTATCCACAATGCTGAAGCGTTTACACACTGCACAGCTTGTCAGATTGAGCCAGCCAGGGCTATGGCTGACGCCGGGATCCTTCATGCTCATTCCTGCCGGATAATGGACTTTTATTAAGATTATTTGTCCGTGAAGCGGCATTCTAATTATAAGTTTATTTTCAAAAAAAGATTACAGAACAACTTCACAGCCTGGGAGTTGCAGACGGACCCAGCGCATTCCTTTAACAAGCCTGATTAATATGCAGACGTACAAAGTATCACATTAGCCTCATGTAGGGTTTTGAATAAGGCTCCTGTTGTTCACTGGTTTGGCTCATTCTCTGTGATTACCGGTGGTTGGGAGCGCTGGGAGCGCTGTGCTGTTGACCCCTTTGATCCAGTTATAATTACTGCAGCCCTCTAGTGTCACCGTTACAGCGACTGCATATATGGATTTAGCAGATAAAGCTATGAGCACTGCAACACCTTATTAGTGACCGGAGAATACGTAATAATTAGCTGTGACGTGTCCTCTGTGGACGCCATACAGACAACCTAATAAGGAGATACATACAGTCTTCTCTAATGCAACATTGTCAAGCCTAACATGACCACCCAACATGGCCCTTGTTCGGTTACACTAAACCTGTGCCTCTCCAGGTGTTGACAAACTACAAGTCCCAGCATTCTTTAACCGTACAAGCATAGCTGATACCTGACAAAGCATGCAGGGATTCGTAGTTTATCCCTACCTGGAGAGCCACAGTTTGGCCAGGCCTGTTCTACTCAATGGCTGTGAACTTGCACAATGCCCCAGACTGGTTTTCTAAATTTACTTATTGATTTATCTAGATGCAGAATCTATGGTTTATATGTCATAGTATATATGTCTTAGTGAAAGCCTATCAATTATCCTCAAAGTATAAGGTACTTAAACCATAGTTCTGCATGATCATGCCCTTAATGTACACTGATTATGTGATTCCACCTATTCCCTTACATGAAATGCCCCTCAGAACGCAAGTGGTTGCAGTGCCGGACGTTGCTTAGGTCTGGATTGCCCAGCAAGATATGCCACGCCATTGCCTATATATTTGCCTCTGCATAACGTTCAAGAACTTGGCAACGCACTACACCACTACATGGAATAAACTAGAGGAGATTATTTTTCATCTCAAGGTCTTTATTGTTTTTGTTTCCTGATTCTGAGACTAATTCTCCCTTGTGTATCCTTGCTCTATAGCACAAGGACTAGTGATTTCACACCACAGGGGGCTGTACGTTTTTTTTTGTCATCGACCAGAGAGAAATCTCTATTTCCTGCTATTGCTGCGAAGTGTAACAGGAGAAAATACACAGCGGTAGTGGAGAAATAAATGGCTGTGACATTAAGCCCACCAGGACCCCATGCTGTGTGTGTGTGTGTGTGTGTGTGTGTGTGTGTGTGTGTGTAAAATTTAATGTAGTATGAAAAAAATTTATTTTATTAAGTTTTATGTAACCCAGAAGCCCTCACTCTCAATCATATTGTATTATTTCTGTGATCAGCAACACTTTAAAAGCATATTTTATCCGCCCAGAAAATTGCACCCTGAGTCCCGGAGCACCAGTTGAATAGCATTATATAAAAGCGTGCATATGTCCAAAATATATAGGTCAGGCAGAGGCAATATGCAGCACTCCAGGTGATATAAAGCTACAAGCTGATGCAGTTGTTGTACCGGCAATCACTAATTCGACGGCTCCCCCCCCCCCCCCCAGTGCCAT
>WWET01000970.1:306505-338728 GCA_011038615.1 Limnodynastes dumerilii
GGTCATAGGGCCCCCCCTTCCCAAGTGCCCCCGGCCCCCCCCCCCCAAGTTTTGTTACCTTACCTGTGTTCCGAGCGGAACAGCGGCTAGAATTGAAGTCTCGCGGTGGTCGAGACTTGCGAGGAACATGATATCCCGCGGTCACAGATAAGCCTGTGACCGCAGGAATCCTAGCAACCAACCAGCCCTCATTTTAAAAGCATCCAGACGCAGTCTGACTCCAGACCAGCGCTGAATTAGGAGACACTATCTCTTAGCCACAGGTGGCATCGCCCCCCATCCTAGCTGAGGGGTATATACGCCTCTGAGTGGGAGGAATTTAGATTAGAGGGGGATCTGTCCGCACCTAACTCACTCTTAGGTGTGCATACAGCCCATTAACCTGCTGGTTTAAGAACAAACAACCTCTCGATGGGGATCAATGGGGGCAGGTAAGTCCTATCCTTCAGAACAATGATTACCATCTTGAGATGGCATTCCTACTGGGAACAGGTGAGGAAGAGCTTTTGCACATGTCGATTCTCACAACCCTATACCAAATAATAAGTCATTGGAGTCTTAAGACACTGAGTCCATTGCTGGAAAAACAGTAACAAAGCAGAATGAAGATAAAAGCTGAAAACAGAGAAAAAAAAAGTTGTTTTCTTCAAGTTTCTACTATCTTTCATAGCACGTGATCTCAGATAAGTGGTGGCCTTTTTTCCCCTACAGGAGGGGAGGGTATGAAGATAGAGCACAGCCACATGGTGCAATCTATATTGAAGGACACTGAAGGCTGGCGCTGGCAAGTATGTGATTCACATGGGGAACCCAGCATTGCTAATATCCTGTAGGGGAAGATGTTTGCTTGACTCCACTTGGAAGAATTTATCATGCAATACATTTTTTCCTTTATAGCAAGTAAACTGTTGAAACAGCTCCAGGAGTAGGAACTGCTGACACATATCGGTTATAGAGTTCTCCTTTATAAGGTGAGCGCCACATATTATCCAGCCCGGTCTTGAGAATGGAACAGATGTCCTCTTTATATAGACATCTGTTGCCTGAAAGAGTCAACATGGTTTGGGCCAAAAAGAAAAAGAAATAAATAAGTGATAGTTAATATTTTCGATTCAACGTACTGGTATTTACTGAAAAGACGACGCAAAAAAAAGGTTGCTTTATAACAAAACAGCAGTAAAATACATGGGTTTTAATTGCCTACACTCGGCAGATGTATGTTTCTAAAATTAAGAAAGCAAATCAACCATAATTAAGAGCTTCGAGCACTTTCCTTTCATTGGAAGCGCGAGCATAGCAAATATTTGCCAGCTGTCCTGGAGTTTTCAGGGCACACGCAAATTTTGAGCAGCACCCCAAAACTTGTAGAAGAGCACACTACCCTCCCACATGTGGACCCACGTACCTCCCTGAAGGTCAAAGTCTCCACTCTGGCCTGGATCCAAACTTCTGTGCTGAATGCCACATCTGTAGAATCCCTTTGATTACCTCTTCTCTCACGGGTTGTTACAGTAATCCAGGAAGGGTTCTCACCAGGGCACGGGTCTAAACTAGGGCCAGGTATTCACTAGAGCCTCTGATGGTAGGGTTAGTCTTGGCTGCTGGCACCTGATGGGTCACAGCCCCCAGTGATAGCCTTCAAGAGAGACCTGTAGCACAGGATCCTGGAACTGGAACCCTCATACACAGAGATACCAATACAGACTGGAACCCTTGCACAGAGATACAGACTGGAACCCTTACACAGCATACTGAGACAGATGAGAGGCTGCAGATAAGGAACCAGAAGGTAGTGGTGCAGGGTAACAGGGAAACAAGCCACAGAAGCTTTCAAGGTAACTAACACAAGGCCCTCAGAGAGCAACCTAACTAACTGGCAGATGACAAACACAGAGGAGAGGAACTCAACAGGTCCCAGGAGGATACAGAGAGAGAGAGAGACATGTTGACAGATGGATAACAGCACGCCGCTATGAGAACAAACAGAGTCTGATGGGCTGACAATGTGTGGAGCACACACTGAGAGATGGAAACACAGTGGTAGCAATAGGAGTCGAAATAAGACTCAGAACAAAGTGACACAAGGAGAGATGGTAAACACAGAGTGCACTAATGCAGACAGGAGGAGTCCGCAGGTGAACCCCGGTATGTTGCAAGGTGGCAACACAATGTGCAACACACAGGAGAGGAGTAGATGGAATCACTCACCCGGCAAGTACAGACAATGCGAGAGGACACACACACACAAACCACTCAGCAGAGGGAAGGAAGAGGCACCTAGCCGGGGCTGAAGCCGCCAGCATGTGCAGCAAGCTACACACGCCACGTGCTTCACGCAAAGGACGAAGCAGACCACAGAGACGGAGAGGGCAATGGAAGGCAGAGGGTAACACCAGTAATGGAAACGAAAGGAGCAACGGTACAGGACAAGATCCAAGGCAAAAGCACAAGGTAAATGCAGTCAAACAGCAGGTAGAATGCAAGCAACCAGACGCTATAACCGGCAATCATAAATCCCACCAGCAAGCTATTTAAAGTACACTCCTCCAATCAGCTGCCATCTTCAGGATGATTGGCGACCAGCTGAGGAAGACCAGACACACAGAACCAAGACAGGAAACAGTCACAAACTGCCTTATTAAGCTTTACAGCGCATAACAATGACACTGGACCTCCGATACCCATACCGTGCCTAAGATCTCTGACTCGTGCGAACAGAAAATGGTGGCAGTTCGGAAGCCTGGATTGGTGCACAATCCATTAACATGCCTACACTGTACATTTTAATTAAGTCCTGTCTACTTACAAGAACATAACATTTTTGGAAGCCTGGATAGAGCAATATGCTCAGAGCCAGTAGACACCAGTACCATGGCACACACAAAGTGGTTATCCAAACGTATTATTAACAGGGCCTGTAACTGTGTCACTGTTCACATCTGCAGCTCCAATCACTTTAATGCTGATGTGACCTAAGCTCAAGTCAGCGCCTGTGGAGTGTACACCATGGAGGACAGAAGTAAAGGGAAGACAGCAAAGTTAAAATATTAAAGAATTAAGTTGGGGATTGGGTATTAAACGGCTGGAGGGCACAAGAAAGAATGTGAGAAGGGCTGGCTGGAGACACACAAAGAAGGGAAGAAAGGCTGGCTGGAGACAAATAAGGAAGGAGGGTAAATGCTGAGTGGAGGCACAAGGAAAAGGGAGGAAAGGCTGGCTGAAGACACACAAGGAAGGTGGAGGAATGGCTGGCTGGAGACCTACAAAGATTTAATATATGTAGATGTCTGCAATTCAGTTAATTATTCGTACAGTTTAAATTTCAGATTTCTTTTAACTGAATGTAGTTCAGTAAAATATGAAAATATTCTAATTATACAAATTATTTAGTGGGAGGCTACCTATTTTGCTAGTCCCAGACCCCACATTTTCTGAAAGCAGCCCTGGGTATGTATTCCATTTAAACCTTCACAAATCTTAATCCAATCCTGATCTAGATAACATTTTAGAGGTGAGGCTGTCTCAAAAGTGACATGTTTATAGGCTGCCACAGAATGTCTTTGTTTCTACGGCTGGAAGCACAAGCTAATGGCAGAAATTGTATTCAACTTGTGTGCCCAGCTAGTTATTATCATTTAAAACAAAAATGCTAAAATATTTCTGTACTGTAACAGCTACAATGTAATCAGAGCCCAACACGACAGCAGGATACAACAGAATATGATCTTATAATTACAACAAATAAAACAAACAATAAGGAAATCAATGTCCCGGGCAGCTCAGAATGTTACATTTCAGAAAACATTGTTAGCCATGCAGAACAAAATGACACTTATATTTTAAACATAAAAATTATGTAAAGTCACAAAACAAAAATAAAACAATAACAATTGCCAAGATGATAATAGAAGATGTACATCCTAGGTTTGTGTTGCTATTTAACAACTGCGGGCACGGGACCTGTAGAGTATTATTGGGAAATTTCACGGCTATGTTGTTTTCTTTATTTGTATCTTTGTTTTGCACTTATATAGAAAAGCTTTCTACTAAAAGGGGTAATAGAAACAGGTGGCAAATTGTTTCAATTTAAGGAGAACAATTATTTTACACCGCCCATTTTACTACTGTAGATTGTATTAAAAAAATAATTTAAAAAACGTAACAAAATAAAATATTTAACCAGATCTGGGCCTCTGATGCTGGATCTCCTCTCAATCCAGGCTACTATGTGTGGAAGGGGAGGTCACTCCCCTTGCTCGTATGGAGACACAATAGTTCACCTGTACCGGCAGGGCCGGTGCTAGGGTGATTGACGTCCGCCTCCTGCATATAATACTCACCAAGTCCACGGCACCCTCACTGCAGCCTGCCGACATACAGGACTGGATTCACATTTACATGTGTGATCCGTAGATGCAGATACACATGTATCCACACCTACTTCTCTGGTCCCCTCCCCTGCTCCACCCCCGTTTTTAGGCGGTTGCAATCTCCGGTTGGAACATGCGAATTGCGAAAAAGGGACATCTGAAAGTTCCTTTTTCGTATGTCCCTTTTTCTAATACTTACCAATTTAGACTTTTTTTTAATGAATAGGTGAGTATGCCGTTCGGCATACTCCACCGATTCACTTTCGCAATTAGCGATATCCCTCCACCACTGCTATCGCCGGACCAGGGACGGGTGAGTAAACTATCTGTGTGAGGTAGGGAGGGTTAGGGTCAGGCTGCTAGGGAGGGAGGGTTAGGGTCAGGCTTAGGGGGATGGAGGGTTAGGGTCAGGCTGCAAGGAAGGGAGGGTTAGGGTCAGGCTGCCAGGAAGGGAGGGTTAGGGTTAGGGTAGTGAGAGGGGAGGATTAGGGTAAGAATTAGGGGAAGTAGTGGGGGGACTATTTTTACAGAGCACCGAAAGCTCAGTGCTTTTGTGGATCGATTGCAATGCCTCCTTCGGCATAGTTTGCAACTGGATGGGGCGAATCTGAATTTTTTTAAATTCAGATTTTCTATGCGGGGACCCACCCCCTGTTTTTAGGTGCCTAATGACACTTATGAGTCACTGTGCGTATTTTCACTGTTAAGGGGGGAAAATACGCATGGACAATCCCCAGCCTAATCTACATCCCTCCCCCCACTCACTTTACTTAACTATCCTAATTATCCTTGGAGGCTGCTGGGGCAAGTAGTTCATCTATGTGCCTTAGGGCTATATAGATTGCGTAGTCACGCTGACTATGCATGCCCAATGTTAAAAATCGGCCAATTACCCACCTACTGTAAGAAGCTGAGGCTTCTTAGGTGTGAATCAGGGCCACGGTAGCTCCTGAGCCTCCATCTATATAAATATCAGTCACCAGAGTCACTCTATTGCCTGAGCTCTACAATCTCAGACACCCGCACCTCTAATAAAGGATATTTCCTCTACTGAAAGCCTGATGCCGCCCTCCAGGCTACCGCTGGCCTACCCTGCATACCCTCACAGAGCGCATTCCACAGGCACTGCATGGAACTATGAATAGAGTTACACCCACCCATACTCAACCCCCACTTCCCTTTATTATTGTAAGTGCTGTAGACATCCAGACCCCGAGGATCCAGATTCTTACTGGTAGTACTCTCCACGCTCCTTAAATTTCCTTTAACTCCTTTCCTTGGATCCGGTCCATTATATTATTATTACACAGGTATACATACATCCATGTATAAAAGATCATACATGTAAGTTCCGGGTAATGCTCCCAGTTGGGCTTCATGACACAAATCAATGCAAATTACGTCATTATGGATCAAACTCCTGCTTCACAGTGGTGGTGGGGCTCAATGGTGCACTTTAGGAGTCCGTTACTGCCATTTTCTCACAATCAATATGACACCTATATTGCCGTGCATGCAAGAAAGGAGCGCACACCACTAGATGTGCTGGGAAGATCATCCACATGCACATTAATATGCCATCTTAAGCATCATAATTCCATAGGCAGGTACGCTGCCTACCTGTACAGATTTTCATGCAACATTCCAATTGGAAAGTCCCACAAGAAGTGTGGCTTGCTCAATACATTCAGAATCACCATTGAATAGCAAGATCTAGCTATACGTAAAAACTTGTTGCACCCCCTATTTACCAAGTTAAGTTGTTGAGAATTATACATGCGATCGTATCCAGACCTCTGTTGTCGCAGCAGTCGTAGCTCTGATGCTGAATCCCCGCTGCGTCCTAACTACTGCACGAGAGAGGGTAAGTCGCCCCTTTCTGTACAATTACCATCCCTGCCCCCACCCACAGAGTGGAATTGCTTCCACTTCCTGCTCTGTACTACCCCACCATCATACCAGGATGGACACGTTTCTGGTACTGCGGCCTCCACGAATACGCTGGAGTACCAATAAGGGTGCATGTTCTGATCATGGCGACCGGTAAAACGCCCCCTTGGCATATATCTGGATCCAGCCCATAGTAAAATTAGACTCAAATGTTGAAGAAATAGGTCCGGATACACAGTTACGCAGTTTTCATTTTACGTATGTTGTTTTAAAAAAATGAGCTACTATGTTATGTACCATTTTTGTACGTAGATTGCGAAAGCGCGTTTACGCAATCTACGTACAGAAATGGTACGTAGATAGCATAAATCATTTACTACGCATGCATAGTAGCCCAATTCTTAAAACAACGTACGTACGGCAAAGACATTGTAATATTAACACAGAAGCAATTGGTCATTTTAACCTTTAAAGCACAAATAAATTGCTCTTCTTATCTGTAGTAAGTTCAGGTTACCGTTGCCATGGAAACCAAGCCGTGTCCATATGACAACCAACTTTGGCCTCATAATCTTATAAGTAAAAATCAGACACACCGAACACACATACACAGATATCAAGATATATATATATTTTATGTGCTTCTTACTGTGTAATACTTGTACAATATCTAATTGAATATCTTTTTTCGCTCAGGGACACAGAGCAAAGCTGCTACAATTAGGATATCAGGCGGAAATGTATTGACTGTGTTTTAATAACTACTGTGTTCCCTTTTTTCGGATCTATGCATAATATTTGAGAAATTGATTTTATTCTCTTGCTCATAACGTGCCGTGTGAGGCTTGCAGCTGCCTGTCTGGTTTTTAATTTAGGCTTTCATTGTTTGATATTTTTAAATACAATTGGACTGTGAGCATAGAAAAACACATCTGAAAAAAAACCCTCAATAAAACGGTCATTATGTTTGCAATGAAATAATAATAATAATAATAATAATAATAATAATAGGGAAATATTTTTATAAAAAATAAAGCACATTTAAACACATTTAAAAGGTTGATTCGTCAGCCTGAAACAAAAGGGAAGTGTATTGGTATGTAGCAGACATTATTTTAGTAAATGCTTCAGAGATAATTTACAGTAATTGGTGGTTATTTTATAGATAAACATCTTTAACTATCTGTCTAAACAGATTTAAAAAGAAGCAAAACACATTGAGGTCTTTGAAAGACACTTTCATGGTTTTGGATCACAAAAAGATAGAAGCATCCCCGTCTGTAGATTTGGGACACAATTAGAGTTGCTATTCACCAGGGCCTGGGGACATTTTTGCAGGCCATGTGTAATAGAGATGGCTGATCAGTAACTAAAATATATTTATGGTTAAATTGGTTACTAAGTCAGGACTAGGGGGCGCTATTCTTCCTATTTTCCCCTGGGCTAATAGTTTTTAGCTTTTTTTTTAAAAAAAAATCATTATTCATGATGTTCATATTCACTCTGGTTATAACATGCAAGAATAGAAACACAAGTAGTGATCACAAGAAAGGCAACCAAAGGTGTGCCACAGACCAGAGTCACCAAAAATAGTAGCTATGTGGGACTTCTGCAACACTGGCAAAGAATCAAAGAAGGGGGAATTCAGTGAGTGCAGCAAGAGTGTGTCATAATAACCATCATACCCAACCTGCTCAAACAGTGATAGCCACGGACCGGATCCCGATGTAATAGGACAGCCGACTTATGCAAACAGAAGAGGTTAAGTATCGGAACCCTGAACGTATGGGTTCAGAGAAACGTATGTCAGGGTGTGACACCCCTCTGTACGGGCGAGGATATGTAATGTAGGCATTTTAATTGTACAGTATGGCCGCGGTGAGGCACTTCCATATGTCAGAGCATTCCTTCTGAAGTTAAGGAGGGTTATGGACACATAAGTCACCTAAAATCCGAACGTGAGAGAGGTGTCATGGAAGGGTACCAGTCACATACGTGCGGAGTTTAGAAACTCCATGTGGAAGGAAAATGCTCTTAACTGAGAATCTGGTCCCACATACCTAATACGGGAGAGTCTGCACTCAGATTGACTAAATATGAGTGTAGTGAATATCTGACGGTAGCCAGTCAGACGATTTCCCGATTGCAGGACGTCTTTTTGTTCTGGCAGTATAGTTGGGCATGAAATGATCTGGGGGCACTACAGTGGCACGTCTGTGGACTGTTACCACCATGCGGCACCTGTATCAATTTATAAGGTTAGGTAAATATTGGCATCTTTTTTTCTACATAGAGAGCTCAGCAATGTGTATATTCACCATGCATTAGTATCCAGGCTGAGAGAGATGCATATGTAATGGTGCAGCACAGTTCGGTACATGCTTTATAAGTAGAGCAGCATGAAGTCAGAGATTCCCCCCAACTGTGCCTAAGGTCACAACAATGTCTTGACTGATTGAGAAAGTGATCCTCAATCCACAAGTGACTGGTCTCACGATAGATACAGCCAGCATACTCCCACTCCCTTTCCAGGGGTTTTACAGCAACTGAACTCGATTATTTAACGATTATAGAATATTGACTGTTTTACCTTACAGACTAAACAATTTTGGCTATCACAGTATTGTTACATCCTGGACTGGCATAGCTTGTTATGCCTCTAGGGGCAGTCTTAGATATTACTTCTACCTGCCCCTAGGGGTTGCTGTTGGACTTAATTGCGACCAAATAGAGCATAAAGTGCCCTGATCTCCTACACCTGTGCTCTGGCTTTATATACCTCCTCCTCCCAGAGCACGGTGTGGGTCCTTATTTCCTGTCACCTTTTTACTGCATGTCTGTTTGCTGTTCCTGTTATCTTGTTTCTCCTTCTTCTGCTTGTCTGCTTTCCTGCTTGTTCTCTCTCCCTGTCTGTAATGTAATTGCTCTTTGTTCTTTTTACTAGTGTCTGTATCCTCATAACTGTGTACGCAGTCTGGATTCTGTTACCTCAAACCTGTATACCTTGCCTGACATCTTTTATCACTTAGCTGTGTATTCAGTCTGGAATCTGGAATCTTGTACTTATGTATTATTACCTTCTTTTTTTAATGTATCTTGGATCTGTCCTGGCATTGTTTTCTGCAAGAAACACTCTATATCTTATATATTGGTTTCCTCTGATCCTTGTATCTAACCTCAGGTATTCATAGCAGGTATAGCCAGGAAAAGAAGGGGTGCAGAAATGAAACCTTGTTCCATCAGTAGACAGATATATATTTTATGAACACAAGAGATAAATCAAGTGCAGTGCTCTTAACGATAATTCTAACACGTTCTTTATAAATGCTTTACTGTGTTCCTCAATTTTCAAAGAGCGACAGAAGTGTTACCCGTTAGAAGAACAGTGCGTAGAAGGTTCAGTCAAATGCTGCCATAACAGGAGACACAATTATTTTAATAACTGACACACATTTGGGAACTCACAAGCAAGAAGATAAACAAGCTCTCAAATAGCAGAAGATGAAAAGCTTTCTTATACATAGGAATGTGTGATGTTCTCCTGATTTACTTTTCATAGATACGCACTTGCAAAAGGCATTTCGGAGATTCAACAGTGCACGCGGTGGTGGGTTGCTATTCTGTCGGGTCTAAATTAAAATGACAACACATTTTAAATGTCAGGGGAGGCTTGGCGTGATGAGATGAGCATGTACTTCTCTCCAGTGTCTTGGACAGGAAATTGCATTAGGAGTTCCTGGGGTCGGGGGTTTGTTGGCTGTAAATTCAATTACCTCCGATATTCTCAGTGATAAATAACAAAAAATTGATAGAAAATGAGACATTCTTTTGCAGCCTGTTACTAGTTCCTGTGGTATTCAGCCAGGTACCTGCTACACAGGCCATATTTCAAATCCACTGATCCAGAGTCTGTAATTCCATTACTATGATTTAAGAGCTATTCATACAAGAGTAAGACGTGATATTGTTCTGGTTTGTAAGGAGGTTCTCAGTAAGCCAGTAAACAAACAATAAATAGGTTTGATAAACATGTACCAATTTTGGAAATGTTCTGCCTGTCCTCACAGGGACATGACAATCCCGTTACATCACTATGAGTTCATACAAATGAAAGGCAGTGATAACTAGATTAGTTGAGTTGGCAAATATATGCATTCCGTACGTGCGGGGGTCTGTCAGTACGCACGAGAGAAGGGGAGTGAATTCCCCTCACACACTCCCTAGTGCGTGTTACGGCAGCCATAAGTCACACAAGTCCGTCCAACCACTGATCCGCTCATAAATACCAAAATCCCCCGCTACTGTACAATTTAAATGCTTCCCCCATGCCCACCTTGGCGGGCGAAGGGGAAGCAAAGCCCCTTGCATAGAATGGGGTAGATCCAGAACTACGTGTGCAATATGTTCTATACACTCCCCTAGGCACACCCCTTGAACGTACGTATTTCACCGAGTTCCGCTTCCCAAACCCTACCTTAACTTTTTTTCGCGTAACAGCGTACGTCTGCTAACGGAGGTATAGACTACGTGAACGTCCGCCGCTTAGCACGCCCATACTGTACACTTTACATACACACCTCCACCTACCTCACACTTTACATACAAACCTCCACCTACTTCACGTAATTCGAACGTATTGTTGACTCACGTAAAATTGGCACGCCCACACGTAAGAATTTACGAGAGAAATACATGAATGGCCCATACATTCACAATTACGCTACGCTAACGAGCGTATTTTCTATGGTGCGCATGCGCAGTACTTAGAAATAGGCGATTTTACGTCTCCGCCACGCGTAAATTCGATCCGATGTGTTGTTCTGGATCAGGCCCAATATCTATAGTATGGAACTAAATTCCGTACGGTAGAAGTTACATGCGTAAAACCCACATAACATCTTTGCGAGCGTGCGTGGAGTTACTGACGCCAGTCTGGATCCGGCCCTATCTGTCTAATGCTTGGAAAAAATGCTATGATTAGCAAAAATTAAGCATTAAAAGTAGAGAAATTGAACATTAAAATACACAACATGCACTCCACCCATAAAGAGAATATATTACATACATATTACCAAACAAAAGTGTCCACACACACAGACTTTTCATAAAATGACCAGATAATAGCTAATTGCGCATATGGTAATTGATCTAACAATCTTCCAATGTCTTGATATATTTATTTAGGACCGTATTCAGACTTAAGAGTGATTTGTGCATAACCCAGCCCACACTGTACAATTTAAATGCCCCCCCACCCACATTGCGTATTTTCACATGTACGGAGTATTGTCACGCCATGTTGTACACGTGCGGGAATCAACCCCATACGCACTGAGATTCGATGCGTAACATCTGCCGTGAACATTCAGTTCGCTAAAAACCGCCAACTTACACACACAGCATGCGTATGTTGGATAACGTTATTAAGTCTGAATGCGGTCCTTTGTTTTGTTTGTAAATAACATTCTGTTCATACTTGGGGATAATGTTTAATTTCTATACTTTTAATTGTTACTGCAGCTTTATTAAAGCGTAGTTACTTTGGTATATGCGATCCTCTTTTATTTGCTCATTTGATTTACCGTTTTGAACAACACAATCCCTTTGGGTGAGATGATGATCCTAAAGTATCTAGTGTTAATTAACTACACAACATGGAAATACCTTTAATCCTAGTCTAATGTTGGAAGCTTAGCACTTGTGTTCTTTTCTACTATTTAGTGGGATTTATTTCTTTTAATATTTCCACTTATAGAGATGTTGTTTTTTTTTTGTCCATTTCCCAAGCATGGCAACAGGTATATTAACACGGATATATAGTGGTTCTGTTGGTGGCTTCCCTTCTTGGGCACAATCAATGGCCCTGAATGCTTGCTGATGCTTCTTAGGTGCACATTATTCCATGTGTAGTCATATAGACGACGTAATTTGCGTAGGGGCTCCGTACGGACATTAACTATGTGCGGTCTGTATAGAACGCACTGCACACGCCCGATACACTGAATGCATGGAAGTTAATTTCGTACCTCCTGCAGTTCAGTACGTGGAGCGCGCCATCGCTGGGTTTAGTCTTTACACACGATGATCTAGCCATGCGTAGTAGGCCATTTCCGCAATCTACGTACCAGTTAGGTATGTAGATTGTCTTCATGCGGTATTTAAAGACCGCACGGGAGTACTTTAGTAAGAAAGAGGCAGCGTAATGCCCTCACCGGGAGTGTTTTGGTAGAAGTGGGAGGGGGGAGGGATTTAGATTAGCCGGGGAGGGCGGGAAAAGGCAACGTCCGTGCGTAGTTTCATTCTTAAGAAGGAGACTACGCACGGTAAGATAAGGCAGCCCTATGGCACTCATACGTGTCATAAAGGTACCTAAAAACAGGGGGCAGGTTATGGTCCACACCTAACACACTCTTAGGTGTGAATGCAGCCTAATGTGTGGACGAGATAAAGTAGGGTTCTGGACACGTACGTATCTAGAACTCCATACATGAGAGGGGGGTGGCATGTGACTGCACTACCATCTCACACGCGGACTTTTAGACCTCTGTGCACACAGAACACGCTTAGAGGTCTGAAGCAGGTCCAAGGTGATTTTATTTTTTGGGTAAATGCAATTTTATAAAGTTGCAGGAGGTCAAATAAGTACATTTCACCCAACATAACTTCTTCTGAATATCCAGGTGCATAACTACTAATTGCCAGAAGTCTGGCCTAAAAGGGGGTGAGGGCAATCTATACCAACTGAGCCCTAGACAAGAGCCTTTGTTTCCTAATCAATGATCTGACTACAAATATGGGCTGATGGATGGAAATCCGAGGTGTAGCATTTTTCTGCTGTGCATTGAGTGCTCTTCAGAAATTATCTCCACTGGGTGCACTTTAAAAACTTGTTTACTGTTTTGTCAAACTAAATAGCTTTAGCAGTTGAAGGGGAAATATATTAAGTTAATGTCTTCCTCTTGACACTGAAACACTGACAGGAGTGGCTCTCCCCCAGTGCATTTTGTTCCGCAGTGAGCTCTTTACTGCATGTTAAGCACAGTAAATGAAATGTAAGCGATTCACTAGGAAATCATATACTGTACCTACAGTGACACAATCCTTATTCTGCTTAATCCTAATTTATACACAGGATGGTGGAGCACGCCACTTATAAATATATACACACACACATACATATGTATATATATATATCTGCACGCTCCTGAATGCAATACCCCTGCTTCTGAATGATCCGATTAGGCAGAAGCAATTTTGGAGTGTGGGTCGCAGGTGCGATGGTCTTCATTTGGAAAGACCATTGTACTACAGCTGAATGCAGGCTACAGGCAATTGCTGGCAGTCTGCATTTTAGAAAGTGGCGGAGATGTGATTCCTGGAGAAGGTAGAAGGTAAGTAATCTTACCTATTCCTACCACTAACCCTTTTCTATAAGGTAAGTGTATAGCTTTCCCACAGCCTAACCCTAACCTTCCCCTTTCTCAGCCCTAACCCTCCATGCCCCACAGCCTAACCCTAACTCTCCATGCCCTGAAACCTAACCCTCCATGGCCCACAGCCTAACCCTAACTCTCCATGCCCTGAAACCTAACCCTCCATGCCCCACAGCCTAACCCTAACTCTCCATGCCCTGAAGCCTAACCCTCCATGCCCTGTAGCCTCAGGGTCGCCATCAGAGGAGGACAGCCGTGACTACTGTCCTGGGCTCTGAAGCTGAAGGGGCCCACAGATACTTACCATGGCTCTACAGCAGCATTGGCGATATACTACTGAGGTGCAAAAATAAGCCTTCTTATGAGTGTGTTTGGCCGGTATTATGGTCTTTATTTTAAGAGACCATCGTACTACAGCTGAATGCAGACTGCAATTGCCTGCAGTCTACATTTAAGAAAGCGGTAGTGACCCACCGAAAGGTAAGTGTTTACTCTAACCCTACCCTTAACCTTTCCCTAACCCTCCCTTTTCTGAAGCCTAACCTTAACCTTCCCCTTCTTCAGCCCTAACCCTAATGCTCCACAGCCTATCCCTAACTGCCCATGCTCTGCAGCCTAACCCTCCATGCTCCGAAGCCTTACCCTAACCTTACACCCACCACAACTGCTGCAGCCTGAAGTTATTGTAAATTGGGAAATAAAACAAAAACCCTGTAGTGTTGATATAACAATGGTACTCTCCCGATCATCTTTTCTGTGCATTTACATAATGACATATGTGTTTACTGCAAAGGGTCGCATAGGGGTTTAAATCTTTTCAGACCAAAAAAGAGGATTTGCACAGATTAGACCACACAGTGGTGGAACCACTGTAGGTATAAAGGTTGTGGCCGCTGCAAAGGATTCTGGGAGTGGGGATTACACTATTGCCATTACCCTGCAGAACCTATGCCAGTGAGACTATGCAGATGTGCAGTTTCCTTTGAATGAAAGGGTTATAAGCAGTCCCCACGTCATGTGACACAGTGCAGAGCTTGTGTTCCCCCTGACACATTCTACCTGACACAACACACAACAGAATTTTTAAAGCAGACCTCATTATCTCTCGCATTGTCTCTCAGACGCTCCATCTCCAGCTTCCATTTTCCTAAAAGCTGCTCCTATTTGCAAGTAAAGTAAGGTCTTGTCAGAGGTAAGCTAAGCCGCTGAGGTCATTTGCATTCCTAGAAGTGGCAGTGAAATCAGATGCTATCTCAGTCCTTGTGCGGGGAAGTAAACACCTTTGTCGGCTCCAGGAGAACAAAGAAATTCATTTTTCAATATGTGCGAAAGTATTTGTTTAGAAAAACACAAAGCTAATTTGTTGCCTTTGATCCTCCGCATTTGTTTACGCAAGTCAGAGAAAAAGACAATTAGTTTCCTTCAGGATGGTTTTTTTTGGAGGGTGTGGGAAATAATGCAAATGAGAAAATCATAGGAATAAACATGCAAATATCCCTCAAAGTCTTGGTCTGGGTGGAAAACATATTGTGGTAATTTAAAATGCTGACAAAACATGAATGCTAATGGCACAGAGACAAAGCAGTCTATTGATTTCTGAATAAATACTTACATTCTAATCGAGAAAGTAACCTCAAATAGGCAGATCTAATCTATCAAACCACGCGGATGGAGTAGAGAACTTTTACCAATTTGGTATATGCGGGAGACACTTGAAATTCAGGCAGTTCTCTTGGCAGGGTTGCTGACTCTCCTGGAATATCCGGGAGACTCCTAAAATTTGGGCAGTCCTCCCGGTATGCCAGGAGAGCCGACAAATCTCTTGCAAGTCCCGACCCCCCCTGATAATCCCTTTCCTGGGGCTTAATGACATCAAGTCCTGCCCACCCCTGGAACACTATGAATTAGAGTAGCGTTTGGTAG
Organism: Limnodynastes dumerilii; assembly: GCA_011038615.1. Taxonomy (NCBI): domain Eukaryota; kingdom Metazoa; phylum Chordata; class Amphibia; order Anura; family Limnodynastidae; genus Limnodynastes; species Limnodynastes dumerilii. The sequence goes on from WWET01000970.1 coordinate 322,122, forward strand.
CGGGCAGGACTTTGCATAAATTGCATCATTAAGCCCTGCCGCCATACCAGCCTGTATTTCTTCCCACCAAGATCTCCCGGAGGGAAGAAATAGAAATTAGGTAATCCGGTCTCTTGATATAGCGGGAGAGCAGGCAAATCTCCTGAAAGTTCTGCCCCCCTGTCTATCATTACAGCAATCCCTAGTGTTACTAAGAATTGGCAGGGACTTGATGACGCGATTTGCATAAATTGAATAATTAAGCTCTGTCCCCATACCATGATTTATTTCTTATCATCGAGATCTTCCAGGGGAAAGAAATGAAAAGTAGGCAACCCTGAGTTCAATTAGACAAATCCTGCTTATTGCTATGCAGGATATGCAATTATATCACATGGTGGTGTATGAGTGTGGTCAGCTGATTGCTATACAGGATATGCAGTTATATCACATGCTGGTGTATGAGTGTGGTCAGCTGATTGCTATACAGGATATGCAGTTATATCACATGGTGGTGTATGAGTGTGGTCAGCTGATTGCTATACAGGATATGCAGTTATATCACATGGTGGTGTATGAGTGTGGTCAGCTGATTGCTATACAGGATATGCAGTTATATCACATGGTGGTGTATGAGTGTGGTCAGCTGATTGCTATACAGGATATGCAGTTATATCACATGGTGGTGTATGAGTGTGGTCAGCTGATTGCTATACAGGATTTGCAGTTATATCACATGGTGGTGTATGAGTGTAGTCAGCTGATTGCTATACAGGATTTGCAGTTATATCACATGGTGGTGTATGAGTGTAGTCAGCTGATTGCTATACAGGATTTGCAGTTATATCACATGGTGGTGTATGAGTGTAGTCAGCTGATTGCTATACAGGATTTGCAGTTATATCACATGGTGGTGTATGAGTGTGGTCAGCTGATTGCTATACAGGATATGCAGTTATATCACATGGTGGTGTATGAGTGTAGTCAGCTGATTGCTATACAGGATTTGCAGTTATATCACATGGTGGTGTATGAGTGTAGTCAGCTGATTGCTATACAGGATTTGCAGTTATATCACATGGTGGTGTATGAGTGTAGTCAGCTGATTGCTATACAGGATTTGCAGTTATATCACATGGTGGTGTATGAGTGTAGTCAGCTGATTGCTATACAGGATTTGCAGTTATATCACATGGTGGTGTATGAGTGTGGTCAGCTGATTGCTATACAGGATATGCAGTTATATCACATGGTGGTGTATGAGTGTAGTCAGCTGATTGCTATACAGGATTTGCAGTTATATCACATGGTGGTGTATGAGTGTAGTCAGCTGATTGCTATACAGGATTTGCAGTTATATCACATGGTGGTGTATGAGTGTAGTCAGCTGATTGCTATACAGGATTTGCAGTTATATCACATGGTGGTGTATGAGTGTAGTCAGCTGATTGCTATACAGGATTTGCAGTTATATCACATGGTGGTGTATGAGTGTGGTCAGCTGATTGCTATACAGGATATGCAGTTATATCACATGGTGGTGTATGAGTGTAGTCAGCTGATTGCTATACAGGATTTGCAGTTATATCACATGGTGGTGTATGAGTGTAGTCAGCTGATTGCTATACAGGATTTGCAGTTATATCACATGGTGGTGTATGAGTGTAGTCAGCTGATTGCTATACAGGATTTGCAGTTATATCACATGGTGGTGTATGAGTGTAGTCAGCTGATTGCTATACAGGATTTGCAGTTATATCACATGGTGGTGTATGAGTGTGGTCAGCTGATTGCTATACAGGATATGCAGTTATATCACATGGTGGTGTATGAGTGTAGTCAGCTGATTGCTATACAGGATTTGCAGTTATATCACATGGTGGTGTATGAGTGTAGTCAGCTGATTGCTATACAGGATTTGCAGTTATATCACATGGTGGTGTATGAGTGTAGTCAGCTGATTGCTATACAGGATTTGCAGTTATATCACATGGTGGTGTATGAGTGTAGTCAGCTGATTGCTATACAGGATTTGCAGTTATATCACATGGTGGTGTATGAGTGTGGTCAGCTGATTGCTATACAGGATATGCAGTTATATCACATGGTGGTGTATGAGTGTAGTCAGCTGATTGCTATACAGGATTTGCAGTTATATCACATGGTGGTGTATGAGTGTAGTCAGCTGATTGCTATACAGGATTTGCAGTTATATCACATGGTGGTGTATGAGTGTAGTCAGCTGATTGCTATACAGGATTTGCAGTTATATCACATGGTGGTGTATGAGTGTAGTCAGCTGATTGCTATACAGGATTTGCAGTTATATCACATGGTGGTGTATGAGTGTGGTCAGCTGATTGCTATACAGGATATGCAGTTATATCACATGGTGGTGTATGAGTGTAGTCAGCTGATTGCTATACAGGATTTGCAGTTATATCACATGGTGGTGTATGAGTGTAGTCAGCTGATTGCTATACAGGATTTGCAGTTATATCACATGGTGGTGTATGAGTGTAGTCAGCTGATTGCTATACAGGATTTGCAGTTATATCACATGGTGGTGTATGAGTGTAGTCAGCTGATTGCTATACAGGATTTGCAGTTATATCACATGGTGGTGTATGAGTGTGGTCAGCTGATTGCTATACAGGATATGCAGTTATATCACATGGTGGTGTATGAGTGTAGTCAGCTGATTGCTATACAGGATAACGTCATAGAGCCTGCGTCCCGCCGCAGAGGAGAAGAGCAGCGGCGGGACTACAGGGAAGATGGCCAGGGAAGCGCTGCAGTGAGTGCAGCGGCATCCCAGGCCACAACCAGCTCTGCTGCGCGGGGGGGGGGGTGCAGGCTTCTAAGAGAAGTCTCCACCCCCCTGCTCCCCGGTGGGCCAGTCCGACACTGAGCGGCGGCATAAACACCCGGCGGGCCACATAAATGTCCTCAGCGGGCCGCATGTGGCCCGCGGGCCGTAGTTTGAGGACCCCTGGTGTAGATCAACTAAAGGGTAATCCCTATGGATTCAGAGACTTTGCTTACAGTGAATTTGAATTGGTTTGTTTACAATTTTGTGTTCTGTGCATGCTACCTAACTAAAACACATCTATATTCGATCTTAAGAGCAGACACTTCCAACTTCTCTCCGTACTGATCCAGACTTCCACAATGCTGCCATTTTCCATAAGTAGAAGTTTAAAATGTTAAAAGACAACCCTTAGCTATGCCATCACATGGATATTTACCTGTTCCTCGGTAAAAGTAGTAGTAATTGCCCCCACTGTATTAATAGTCTTCCCATTCAAAAGTGGACCCTTCCCCTCAAAAGTGGACCCTTCCCCATACTAGCAGAATAATAAAATTTTTATAGACTATTGCCCCTTAATTACTAATTCCAAAATATGTAATAAACCATCTTTAAGCTGGGTACACACTTACCCAAATTATGTTCAGTCCGACCACCGACCATCCAGATGGTCAGACATTGAATATGTGTAAACACAATCGTTCATTAAAGCTAATCCTGGTCAGGTGAAAACATTTTTAAATCTGTTTAAAGCAGGGTTGCTGACTCTCCTGGAATGTCCGGGAGACTCCCGAAATTCGGGCAGTTCTCCCGGTATCCCGAGAAAGCCTGCAAATCTCCCGCAAGTGACTTGAGGACCGCGGTTTCATGGAAACCACGGCCTAAGTCCTGCCCCTCTGCCTAGCAACACTAGTATACTAGTGTTGCTAGGGACAGGGGTGGACTTGATGACGCAATTTGCATCATCAAGCCCCGTCCCGATCCCTATTACAGCTAAAAACGGGTGAGTATTAGTGAGGGGGTGGGGTTTAATGACACAATTTGCATGAGTTGCTTCATTAAGCCCCGCCCCCTACATACATTTATAGCTTCCCTCCGGGAGAACATTACTGTGACTGCTTTGTCTAATTCTTCTCCCGATTCGAACGTCACGCAGCGCCGCCTATGTGTGTCATTTACGTGTTCTGGTGAAGATTGGAAGTGCCTGTATGCTGGCCGCAGGGCCGCCATTTCAACATTTTGGGCCCAGGGCACATTCACAACGCCCTGTCCTTATGCGACGTCACCGGTGACATCACATAGGGGCAGGGCACGGTGGACCAGCATAAACAGCGGGCTGATGTGCAGGGAAGACCTTCCCTGGGCATTGGCCTGGTAAAGTCCAGTTCTGAGCAGAAAGTATATTTGCTGCTGCAAAGCTAAGGTTAATAGCCTCCCATCTGAAGAACAGCCTCCCATCTGAGGAACAGCCTCCCATCTGAGGTGGTTGAGGGTAACACAGTAGAACAGTGTAAACATGCTTGGGATAAATATAAGGATATCCTAAATCTCAAACTAAATTGAGGGTAAATTGGGTCTGGGGTCAGTCTAGTTTTAAATAAACAACTGGGCAGACTGGATGGGCCATGTGTCTCTTATCTATGTGTTTATGTTTCTAAAGCTGGCCATACACTAGTACGATTATAGGTCCCAGTAGGGGGTGAGCCGATAAACGGGACGATTTCTCGCTAGGGAAATGTCCCATTATCGGCACCATACACCTCTGCTGGGACCGATAATTCTGGCAGAAGAGGGGAGGGGTTCAGTGCTCTCTGTTGCTGCTGCTTTATATCTATGTGCAAAGCTGCTCTGACAGCTTTGCAGGTATACTTTACAGCTGTCAGAGTAGCATAGTACATAGATATATAGCAGCGGATATTGCATGCGGTAATACAGATAAGAATCAGCCGAAGCCGCGATTCACACAGCGTGTTTTCGGCTGATCCCTGTCTGTACTACTCCTGCAATAGTCGCTGCTGTATATTTATGTACTATGCTGCTCTGACAGTAGTAAAGTATACCTTCAGAGCAGCTTTGTACATAGATCAGTAGTTCCCAAACTGTGCGCCGCGGCTCCCTGTGGTGACGCGACGCTATTACTGGGGTGCCGTGGAATGCTTCTGTTTTCTATTTTAGTCTATTCTATTTTGGTCTTAGGGGTGCCTTGAAAAAAATATGGTGACCCTAAGGGTGCCTTGAACTGAGAAAGTTTGGGAACCACTGATATAGATATAGAGCAGCAGCAGCTCTGAACAATAGGGAGCCATTCAGCTTGCTGATTGGCTCCCTTAAAATATCGGGAGCTTTCTCCCGATTTAAATCAAACATGTCAAATAATCTACCCGAGCGTTTCTGGTGTGTTTATTTGACGTTTCAATAATTGATCTGTATCATACACTATTTTTGCCCGATCACCCAATAATTGGGAGATCGGGCCAATAATCGTCTACTGTATGGCCAGCTTAAGTATTAGCGGGCCCCTTTAGCTCTGGGCCTGGGACACTAGTCCCGGCTATCCCCCCTGATGGATCCAATCAGCAAATGGTTTCAGCAGATGTAGGTTAGAAGTCTGGTTAATATTGGACAAGCGAGTATCAGAGAACAGGGGCCAGATTTACTAAGCTGTGTGAAAGGAAAAGTGAAGATGTTGCCCATAGCAACCTATCATATTTTAGCTCTTACTTTTCTACTACAGAGTAGAAAATGTCAGCTAGAATCTGATTGGTTGCTATGGGCAACATCTCCACTTTTCTCTTCCCACAGCTTAGTAAATCTGGCCCTGGGTGTTGCATCTGAGACCTTGGTCTGCTGTAGGATTGAGAAAAAAGTCTGCTTAGAGCTGGATCTGAAAATGATTGGACAAGCGTGTACCCAGCAGCTACACACTCTGCAACAACAAAGAGAGCAGCACATGCACCACCAGTTGGCTTGACAGACTTGTCTGTAAATATCAGCAAATAACAGTGTAAGCTCCAAATTCCTACCAAGCAAGGATATTTTTTTAAAGCACTCAAGCAATGTAGGTAATGTATTTAAAATGGAACAATTTAATACTCATTGGATTAGTTTATTGTCCTGTCTAATGAAAGAAATGTCATTCTGTAAAGTGAAAAGGATTTTTATTTTGTACTAAGAGTAAAAGAATACACTCCCTAATGTGCCAAAGGTGGCTTGTTCAATTTATTTATGTCTGCGTGACTACTTAAATGGTGGAAAAAGAGAAATGTACAGACATCTAGCACCACAAAACACTTTCTTTAAAGGAACAATCCTGCTTAGCCAGCCAGAAGTCAGGTACCCGCTGAAAGAAAAGGATTAGCTGTATAATTGGACACCCCCAAACACATTTAATTGAGCCTGTGGAAGTATTTGTAGACTTATTATTTTTCATAGATTAATTTATAGAAGAATTTTTTAATTACATGTATTTAGCTTCTCGGTAGTGGTTCTCAAAACAAAACGGAAAAATATGGAAAAAGGTAGTTATTTGGAAATTAATTTTACAAAGGTTGTTGTGGGATTTAATTTTATGCTGGTGAATGCAATGCAGCAATAATGAGGGGAGTCCTAGCGCAAACTCTGATTGGCTGATGTTGTTACGCTACCAGGATATTGGTGTTACCATAGGAGTATCTATAATGGGTGCAGGGTGTGCAGTTCACACAAGCCCCTCAGAACAGGGGTTGGCAGGGGAAGGGCGGCCACCATACTGCATGTATTTCTTCCCTCTAAGATCTTCCGCCTGAGCCCCCATTGCCCTGCGAGGGACTGTCCTGATTCGTGGGCCGAAAAAGGTGCGGAGCTTACAGCACAGTCCTTCCCTTTTTGAGGTCTGCCAATCAGGACAGTCCTGTTTCAGGTAAGGGGGGGGGCCATGTAAAAATCCTGCAAAAGGGCCCCCTCACTTCTTGAAACGCCCCTGGGTGTTACAGTCTTATTTATTCTCTAGGACAGTGGTTTTCAACCATCTTTGCGGGTGTAGCAGTTGGCCACTATGGAATCAAGTCAAGTACCACTTTGCATATCATGTAGACACATATTAAATTCTTTCAGGGTTTATGTTTACATATTTTTGCAGTGATTTTAAGGTGCAATTTCAACATATGCCATTTAGCCTTTAAGATAATTTATTCATTACTCGTTGGGAAACCCTGCTCTACTAAATAACGCTTTGCATTTGACTATGCTATAATATTAATAATAATAAGTGGTACTAAATACCAACTTTATTTAACTGCAGTTTTAGCCTGTTGCATATTATTAGCATTAAGTCTTGTGCTGAAGTAATTGTATTTTAACCATAAGGGATAACAGATGGGAGAGGGTATATTTAATAACATAGATTGGGAACTGAATGGCACATGTAAAAAAAAAATGCATTTAAAATCATTACAGAATGATGTAATATATATGGGGATGGAGTAAGTATCCGCATGATAAAGTCACAAAATGAAAACATACAAGAGACAGGGAATATGTAAAAATGTTAAGAAGTTTATGTGCCAATAGTAGCCCCATAGTGAGGGCGGAGAGTGGGATACAGGTTAAGAAAGAAATAAAGGAGATGTAATGAGAATAGAATGGGTTTAGTCAACGGTACTTGACCATATTCCATGGTACAGCAAAATAAATGGTCTACCTGATTAATATTTAAGGACTCTATGCATTCAGTATCTAGATGAGGAGCCTCAGTATGCGCTATGCCTTTTTCATGCCTCCCAGTATTGATAGATGGAAGATCTGGACGAAATAATCCCGGTCTTGATCCGTCGAAGCCTCGGAACCTAAACTACCATCATTGTTTGATGAGTCCTCACTGCACCACCGATATTTCCATGGTTTATGTACTTCTTTTAATAACTGCATCCAATGCTTTGAATATCTGGCCTGGGGCGCCTAATTGGTGAGCATTTGCTCTGGCATAGGACAAACTCCGGCAATACAATCTACCAGTTCAGCCGTATTATCAATTTTTTACGTTATCTACGTATCTTTTCCTTACGTAGATTGTGTAAATGCGTCCGGTAGTCTGCATACGGCCCAGAGTAAGCAATTCACAGCAGACATGAAGCACCATTTTCTTTATTTTATTTTTAAATGTTCAAATATTTTATGTAGAAGTTACATTCTGGCTGCAATTAATGACCTTTATAAATAAAAGGTCATCTGGAATGACCAGAACCCATATTCTTCTTTAATAAATGTTTGCACATAATTCTAAAGCTGGAACATTGAACATTAACGATGTTGGCAAAACGAGAATAGTTCTTCATTTACTGTTAAGGGCTTATTTTGTTTAGTTTTTTTCAAATTAAAATCCCATTGCCAGAATTAATAATAGAGATGTTCTGAATCCAGAATTCACTGTTATAATTCACCCAATCCTAGGGGTACTTTGTTGCTTCACTTTGCTTTGAAACGCAATTGCACAGGATGATAACTAATGCAAGAGGTGAAAATGACCATTTTCTTTACATCTTCAAAATTCTCCTGCTTCATTTTAATCTACAACTAAATCTTAATGATTACATGTAATAAGTTTGGGTAAGATGCAGACTTTACAATGCTACTAGGAGCTCCAAGCGCATTGGCTGCTGGGAACCAATGCCGGATGCCTGTTGGATTCCGTTTGGGTGAGGGGAGGCCACTTGCCTTACTTCTATGCACTCACAATTCGGGATTCCTGTGCACAATCAACACTTCAATGGCACAAAAATCCCCCTCCCTCATAGCCCTGTCGTTACAAAGGGACAGAACTTCAGAGGATCCAGCTCTGTCCTGGGAACGTGGCACTCAGACTTGCGCTTATCCCAAAAATCAGGCATTTTCCAATTCTGGCGTACAGAAAACCCGCTCTTTCCAAAGTATGTATCCGTTCCTTAGACCTGCTCTCTCAGGGGCAGGGCAAGTAGAGTGGAGGTTTCGGAGATGGTCAATGGCCGGCCAACCAGATGCGGGACCCAGTTCCACGCCTTTACTCTAAATGCCCCTCCCCCTGGATTCTAAGCAATGGTATCTCCATTACATTGGAGAGGCCCCAGTTGGTCCTGTTTGGATGATGGTATCTAGAGGTTAACCAAGTAATTGCTGTAATGGGTAGAACCACTTTTGGTTTTAAACAAGTTTCCATAACGGCCTCCCAGGTAGATGCTGAAGATGGCGCTCGATTCTCAGAGATAGGTGATTTTTTCTGACGTTCATCACTTTACGTCCTAGACAAGGAGGCTTAGTTATGCCAAGCTGTCCAAAGTAGCACATTACATTCATCTAAATAAAGATAAAACCAGACTGTCAGCTAATCTTCGTGCTGTAGAAGAGAATAAGACGGTGTAATGCTCTGCGTAGTACTGTGATTTAACACAGGCTGCTCTTTGTAAATCCTTAACAGATTACAAGGACATTATAACTGTATCACTGGATAATTTATGCCTACATAAACTAATGTTCTATTCCCAGAAGTACATGAGATGAGCCTTTTCATACTCACTGAGCAGCCCTGTCCAGTCAAACATGCCCATCTGTTACTCTACACCCAAGGTGAATCACACAATTTTCTGTACTGAGGTTTAACCATTAAGACGCCCTTGTTGACTTGGCTTTATGTTTCTTCTGGCTGCAGTTGCTAAGGGGCTCCGTCTACATGTTTACTTTTGTGTCCGCAGACAACAGTACTTTTTTTTGGAGTTTGGTGATCTAACCCTGGCTCACGCTCCGAACACAGCACAATCGTTAGTCTGGATCCAGCCGAATGCTTGGAGGTGTTTCTGTGATAGGCTGAGAGTGTATGACATCACTGGGAACTGTGGATGACACTGCCCTTGCAGAACTCACTCATAAATGATACAGGCCTTACCCACAATTGGGGTATACTTTTATTAGAAGTTGCTTTTTTTATTTTGTGTGACATAAGAACAGTATAAACACACAAATATCAGATAAAGACAAAGGGCTGGATCCAGACTTAAGAAGGAGCTTGAAATTAAGGCCCGTATTCAGACCTCCGTCTTCTGTGGCCGTCTGTCCGTCCGTAACTAACCGATTGAAGTTACTGGGCATGCATAGTCATTTTGGTACGATATTTACGTATTCCCTACATAGATTGCGTACACGGTGGTCTTAAAGACTGCGTGTACGCAATCTACGTAGCAAAACGCTACGTAAATATTGTACAAATATTACTACGCATGCCCAGTAACTTCAATCGGTTAGTTACGGACGGACAGACGGCCACAGAAGACGGAGGTCTGAATACGGGCCTTAATTTCAAGCTCCTTCTTAAGTCTGGATCCAGCCTAAAGTAACGTTAACCTCATATTGTATGAATATTAGGTTCAGGTCCATCACCAGGAGTTTTGGGGCCCGCAACACGGCAGCTGCCCTCTATACGATGGCGCTTGTGACATCACATAGGGGCCGGGATGCCACAAATGCGCCATTCTCATTTACAGTGGGCCGATGGGCAGGGAATTCCTTCCCTGCTGTTGTGCAGCCCGCTACATCCAGCAGCAAATATCGGTGGGTCCTATCTCTCTCTGGGCCAAGGACAAAAGCCCTGGCAGTCCCCCCACCCATGTTGGCCCTGATTAGACTATTAGAAATCCTCATCATCTTTAAATGAGTAGTCCCTACCGTGATCAATATTCTTCTATAAGGATGAGGCTACACTGCTTCCACCAATGCCTTCTTAGAACCATAATAATTTACAATGAATAGTACAATATTCATCTGATAAACATGTTTTCTGAATGAGTTTTACAAGCTATCAAAACCCACTAACAACAAATGATACTAATAACAAATATCTAGATTTACCATTTATAAAGTTATTATTTATTATACCTGTCATTCACAACTTTTTGAACCCGCAATTTGGATCTAGCGTTGCTATTGGTTCAGATTTGCCATCAAAGTCTAAATTTCTTTCATAAATATTGGTTTGGTCCCAAAATTGGTCCCAATGATTTTTGCTTCTTATTCATTGGCTTCCATTCACAGAGTGGCCTTACATGGCTATTCATGCTGTATCACAAAAGAATTTAAAATATTTTCACTAAGCTTATTTCAACCACAAGGCATTGAAATCCTGAGGAAAAGTCAATAGAACGGTATAAGAACGTAACGCACTACCAACATGTCATGAAAAGCAGAAAGTAAATATAGAATCAGCCATATGGCATTAAAAAAAAGGTGGATTCTACAGACAGTTACATAGCAACATCTGTGTGTGAGACTGCAGTCTCGAAACACAATATGTGTCTATAGAATCCCCTCGCTGAGACATAAAACATAGAAAGATTTAATATCAGATAATGCTCTGCTCTGTAAATTATCCGGAAACGAAAACTCTAGATCTTTCCATCCAAGGGTTGACCTTAGAAAGACCTGAGCGTGAGAGGAAAGTGCATTTATCATGGTCAGGAGGGGACGAGTAATGTTATAATTTGCAGTACAGACTTGCAATATTCCCTATAATACAAATGGATTTATATAGAACACTGATAACATGAGAATTTATGAATGCACAGAACTTACAAATCTATAAACGTGTGTGTGTGTGTGTGTGTGTGTGCGTGTGTGTGTGCGTGTGTGTGTGTGTGCGTAAAAGATGCAGCCAGGAAAAAATGACCACAGGAACAAAAACAGGTTCACTGCTCCTTATAATCTATATATAACACTATAGGCTCCATTTACTGCAGCGATTATTGACCTGAGCAGCCAGTAACTGGATGATCGGACCATTAATCTCTCTAACGTATGGCCAGCTAAAGTGCGGAGCGTTAAACTGCCAATCTCTGACAGCTCAAAGTTCTGTTGGTGCAGGGTTGGCGTAGGATTTGTCAACGCCCCTCCCCCCCATCCTATGTGCCCCGTATCAGCCACACACCTGCTCTCTATTGTCTATACTGCAGGGGCATGCTGGGAGTTCTAGTTTCACGACACCTGTAGTGCCAAAGGTGTTAACAAACAGAATTATCTACAGAGTCCTATTAATCACAGTAAGACAAAGGTGTTCTGTACAGATATAAATAGCTTTATATATTTGGCAGTGCTGAAAGTTTACATCTCCCTGGGCTAAACAACTTATGTAATTTTTGTCACCAATTAACAAGCAAATTGCAAACAATTTCATCACGAAACTAATTCTACAGCATAATTCATTTTACCGAGCGTTCTACAGGCTTCATAAACGTCAACACACTCCACAATAAATTATGGCACTCATTTTTGGCCTTTGATTCGGTTAAATCTAATGAATGCAAACTTGTGAATTATTAAGAAATAATTTTCCGGAAATTGATGTCTATCCTCTAAAAATCACTCCAACTGAACTGCCTCCATTTATTTACTCTGGAGCGCTCGTGTGTTTTCTAAGTGGGCTCACAGCGGTTCGCAGCCATAAAACAAAGATTTGCACTTATGCCGACAACGTAACTTTGGAAGAGGAATTCGGGGAAATGGTAAACTAGGTCACTCTGCTGTTACCATTTGCTTTTCCCGCTGCAGTCAAACTGTTGTCAGAGAAGACGGTCCGGATCCACAGTTAGATAGTTTTTGTCTTACGTACGTTGTATTAAGAATTGCGCTACTACACATGCGTACCATTTCTAGACCGCGCTTACGCAATCTACGTACAGAAATAGTACGTAGATAGCGTAAATAAGATACTACGCATGCATAGTAGCGCAATTCTTAAAACACCATACGCAAGACGAAAACTATGTAACTGAATCCGGACCGATGTTTTCAGATAATGGTTGTATTTACACAACAGGAGAACAGATTATAATGGAGTCATTCAAGAAAACTTTAATATAATTGCCTCAGAATATTATAATATATGCTAAAATCACTGTTCTGTATGACCAGTATTTTCTTTCCTAATGGCAATAAAACAGATGAAGAAAAAATGCTTTGGTCCGATAATTTTACCTTATAACGTAAAAAATATATAGGACCCAAACTGGCGATTTATGTAGTCAGACAGAGCAATTCCAGCTAGGACATGAACACACACCACCTTTTTTATTTTGGCCCAGCCAATCAGTGCAGAGACTGACAGGAGGCCCGTGCAGACAATCAGGGCTTCCTGTCAATCTTGGCAGATTACTGGTCCCAGCAGTAAAGGCGAGTGACACCTGTATTGGGATCTTTTAATAATGGCAATAAAATTGCTCTGTTTATCATGTCACATCCTGCTGGGACCAATAAGCTGCATATTAGCACTTTTGAGAAAGGGCGAAGCCTGAAACATGTTAAGTGACTTGGGAAGGTGAAGGCGCTCGGACCCCTGGTTCCTCTCTCTGACAGTCAGTCTGGATGACTTCTTTATTTTTGCCGCCAGCAGCTGTATCGGACGTCCCGGCGGGACAGAGTACAGAGCATCACAGACTCTAGGGTACGGACTCAAGTGGTCTATTGGGAGGCTTTTTATTGTTCCTTTTGTTTGTAGTTATATTTTGAGCACTTGTTTCTCCATGTTATTTTTTCATATCCCAGTAAATTTCTTTATGCAACGTGTACAGCAATTTCTTATTGTGGCATAAGGTATTGCTTTCATATATGTTTACTTCACATTGGATGTGTACTTATCAATATTTTCTCTTTTGCATTTACTGGATGTCTACAAGGAAATATATTTTGAAGGATTTAGTTTACTTCACACATCTAAGGACTACGGGCCAGATTCAGACCTACGTTTCCGTTACGTTTAATTGCGTAACGTATTTAAAGAACTTTTTTGGGTCTGAGGATCATGAACTTTTAGAGTTCATTTGTATGCGGCTCTTAACATGTATATATATATATATATGTGTGTGTATGAGTTTATTTCTTTATTTATATTCATATTACGATTGTATTGAGCGAGGCTATCCATAGCGCTCTTTCTTTAACTCTCTGTTTATTTGTATTCTGTTTTACACTGTTTGATAGTTTGGACCCTTCTTGAGAGCTGCTGCAGTGGTTTTATTGGTGCATTTAAAGTGATATACTTGCATTTTTATGGAATAAGCTGCGTAGTGATTGGCCACTGTAAGGCTACAAACACTGTGAAGTCTTGTACAGCAATTATAAAATAGAATCAGATGTACAGATATCACAGTAAAAGTTCAGACCGCATTTAAGCAATCTACAGAAGAAAAAGATACGTAGATTGCGTAAAAAGATCGCTAAACACCGGACATATATGTTATACGTCCGGTACTCTGAATACGGGCCTAAGAGCCTGCAGTGAGGAGCAACAGTGTTAAGGTGCCAATGAAACAACCCTCTACTGGTGCCTAAGGTATTGGAGTTGGGATGTGACTGCATTACAATAGGGGCATGGCCACTGTTCATGGTGTGAAAAGGGTATGCATGCACCCCCTGTATGAAATGGCCTTGCACACTCCTGGCAGCCATTTATTTGCTGTTCTTTATGAACATACACCTCAGCCTCTGTTTTTATTGGTGGTTGGGACTGTCCCCTTCAGAGTTCTCTTCAAGCTCTTCACCACCACCTACAAGTCTCTCTCCTTCTCTACTGCACCCTCCGTATTTCCATTCATACTCCATCCCGGCTTCTTCGCTCTTCTAACAGCCACCGCCTCAAACCCCACCACCACCTATCCTCATTCCCACATCCAAGACTTCTCCTGTGCTGCCCCTCTGCACTGGAATAACCTACTACAGTCTTTTACCCTCTCTATTATATTGTATGTAATTCGTATGTCCTTTGTCTCACTGTACGGCGCTGCAGATACTTTATAGCGCCTTGTCAATAAAAGCTATTAATAATAATAAAATAATAATAAAGTTGGGACAAGGGGCTTGATCCAGACCTACGCTCGGGTGCGTTTTTACGACGGGCGTAAGTGTAAAAATGGTCATTTGTACTGCACAGGGCAGACGTTACGCTCCGAAATTCTGAGCGTATGAGCCTTGATCGTAACACCTTCGTAAGTACGGTCGAGTGAGAGTGCCTGGCATACGAAATCCGTAAATACGCACCGAGGGCGGGGTGAGGCATTTAAATCGTACAGTATGGGCGTGCTAAGCATCATAACTACGCATTGAGCTTACTGACCCCAGTGGTTACGATCAGAGAAGTTAGGGTAGGGTTTTCTCGGAGTAAGAAGGCAAAACTAAGTATGACCAAGGGGAGGGCATCGTAGGCACGCTGGCATAAATACGCCACATGAGCGTTTCATAAGCATAGGTCTGGACCAGGCCCAAAGCCCCTAAAGTGGGATGGATTGAGAGGTAGGGCAGAGTCATGGTGATAAACAGAAAAGGGGGAACAGAGCTTGATCAGGGCATGGAGTCGGAGCACTCCAATCTAGAACAAGCGGCATGACGAGCAGAGGGATTAAACACAGCAGGATGTGGTCTGGGCAGACTGAGCTCACAAGAACATTCCGGTTAAAAATGTAAAAAGCAGCCTAGCAACAATCCCAGGGAAGCCATAGACAGGCCAAGGTCATAACCTGGGAGTAAGAAAACAAAGCAGTAGCTATAATCACAGAGGTATAACATCAATAATCCTCAGCGATTGTGGAGAGAGTCAGGTTAATAAAGGCCTCCAGCAGGTGCAGCAATTAGCTGCAACAATAGAATGATTAAGAGTGACAGAGCTGGAGAAGAGGGATTAGAGCTGCCCCAATCATTGTGGAAGGAATAGAGACTGTGCTAGGAAATCACAGCAACCGGTAATGCTGCGGTCACCAGAGGAGATCGCATGATGGCCACACACTAGCTGGTGAGATTGTCCAGGCTGCCTGAATGATTAGATTATTAGCTGGAGCTGCTTTATCAGCGTTCCAACAAATCCGTCAATGCTATACACGCGGCTGCCACAAAGAGTTTTATTGGCCTGGGACACAGTCTGCGATACCACACCCCTTATGTGACATCACCTGATGATTGACAGCGGGTAGACGCGCAGGAAACACAGTCCTGGCTGTTCCTCCCGCCCCCTGATGGCGTTCCTGACTATATAAGGGTTGCCGACTCCCCAGTATTTCCAGGAGATCTAACAAATCACCCGCCATTCCCGGTCACCTGTCATTCTCTATTGTAATCCCTAGAGTTACTATGGATGGGCAGGACTTGATGACATCATAAAGCACTGCACACACCTGGAACACCAGGGATTAAGGTAGTGATTGACAGTGGGTGGGGCTTAATGACACAATTTGCATAAACCACATCATTAAGCCCCTCCCCCATACTAGAATCTATTTCTCCCCTCCGAGATCTCCCGAAGGGAAGAAATAAAAAGTAGGCAACCCTGGACTACATACGCTATACACCAGCTGTTCTCGACCTCTTTTGTTATGTACCAGTTACCCACTATGGAATTAGAACTTGTATCACCGACACACAATCCTATTCTATCTACATTACATCTTCATGCAGAGACCTATACTCGCCCCATGTATTATTAATACATATTTTCATTCCCCAGCATATTTTATTAAATATAACCTCTGCCACCTGCTATAAATACTTCCTGGTGTGCTCAATTGCCTTGTGTACCACCAGACAGTGGTTTGTGTACCATCAGTGGTAAATGTTCCATTGGTTGGGAACCACTTCATTAGGGAATACAGCCCTAAACAATTATGTGTTGGCAGGGCCGTCGTCAAAAATAGTGTTGTCCGTGACACATCCGCAGGCCCCGCCCCCCTACATAAGGTCATCAGTGACGTCACTTAGGGGACAGCTGCCACTGAACAGCATTAAATATCGCAGACCCTATCAGCTCCAGGCCGGCTGTCCTTCCTTGATGGCGGCCCTGTGT
>WWET01000970.1:346993-359493 GCA_011038615.1 Limnodynastes dumerilii
CCGAAAGACCGCATTTACGCAATAATAATAATAAATTAATTAATAATTAAATAATTGCTACGCATGCGCAGTAGTAAAAATCGCTAAACACCGGACGTATATGTTTAAGAACGTTAAGTCATTTTTTCACATTTTTTTTAATGTTGCAATCTTCATATAAAGATTAGATATCACTTTAGCATAACAATACATATTATTACAGCGTGAAAAAGGTGCTGATGAGAAAAATAAACTGTCACTTGCTACAATCCCCCGCTCATTAATTAGACTTGTGTTATATTGATTATTTTAATTGTGCTTGTTAATTAACAAGTCCTTTAAAAAAAAAAAGACACTTGATGCATAGTGACCACGGGTGCCGACACAAGGTCCCTCGGGGATAATCAGCAAGTCTCCTCTTTGTATGTGAAGTGACAATTATTGACGTCATGCAGTTCATTAGTCAGGGGTGACAGATGATGTGAGAAGTCAAAGTCTTGTTATTATGTTAGAGTGGTTTAAACAGATCTTGGCATCAACATTAGATCAAAATCATACATGAGCCTTCCTCTGTTTATTGCTGCATAGACGTGTGCAGAGAACCGGTGATGATCCTATGTTTTATATGCCCGCTCTGCCGAGGAAAACCAAGATCCATAAATAATATTCTAATTA
The DNA here is from genome assembly GCA_011038615.1 of Limnodynastes dumerilii. Taxonomy (NCBI): domain Eukaryota; kingdom Metazoa; phylum Chordata; class Amphibia; order Anura; family Limnodynastidae; genus Limnodynastes; species Limnodynastes dumerilii. The sequence goes on from WWET01000970.1 coordinate 347,648, forward strand.
TTCTAATCAAGCTATATATATATATACACACACACATTTTTTTTTATGTATACAGTATCTCATGGGGCACGGACATCACTGGTTCCCTAATAAAGGCTGAGCCTCTGACGAACGTAAGCATTTGGGGGCGGGGAGAAGAGTGGAATCAGGGATGGACAAGTGAAGGCCTTGCAAGATGATGTCCTTCACTGTGACGATGGGCCTGGATGCAGTATACTGGCTGCAATGACGATAGTCCCAACCCCTAATAGGGATACACATAGTGCTAAGGGAATTATTGGGAGGTTGGTAGGGATAGTAGGGAGGGGTGCTAGTAAGGGGTTAATAGCGGGATGTGATGGGGAAAAAGTCAAAGCCAGTGGCATAACTACTGTGGAAGCAGGGAATGCGGCAAGCTACAGGGTCCAGACAAAAGGTATGCCTGTTGCAAAAACTCACCCTACACCCTTGAAACTCTAAGCTGCCAGAAGCTGTCAGCTTATAGCAGAGCCTGACAGTCAGTGTTTGGGGAAGGGTGCAAATCCAAAAACCATTATTCACTTCCAGACCCAGGCTCCTCCTCCTTGCTATGAGGCCCGAGTCAGTCTTCTTCAACAGATATACAAAAATTGTAATGATTGGTAACAGCTGCACACTCAGTATACGGCTCTATCAAGCGTCCAGCGGATATTGTTGTTACCACTAAATATATACACTGTAGTAAAGCACGCCGGGTATTTTAATCAGATAATCTTTTCAACTACACAATCAAAAGAACGTTTCACCAGATATCTCACCAGTGTGTCCTGTCCAAAGATCTCCTAATAGACTCAGGACACCCTTGCAAAAAGCCAAAGATATCTCTCCATGGTTTATGTGGCATATTAGGAGCTCCAATAGATCGAATCAAAAGACCACAGACCTCTGAGCATCTTTGCACAGTACACACTGGTGAGATATCTGCTGAAACAATATTTTGATTGGGCGATTGGAAATTATCTGCTGAAAAGTCCCTGTGTGTGTCCCCTGTTTTAGTCACTGTGGTGAAAGACAGATAAATTGTTAACAGCGCAATGCATTTCTCCTGAAACATCACTTGAGTGCTTAGCCTTATAGGCCTTTATTTAGATCGTCATTTCCAGCTGACCCCATGCCACTACTACTCCTGGCAGCATCGTATAAAGCGCTGTGGCACACTATTAATATTCTGTAGCTAATGGCCGTGGCTGTGCAAGTGGCTGCAGCGGACGGGGTTTATAAACAGTTCTTAGGACCGGATCCAGACTCCTGCATGCTTTCCGTATATGTGGGAGTCTGTCCGTCCGACAGAGAGCTGATCTGTCCTTACAGCCGCTGATCCCCGAGTCTGGGGCACATCTGGTGGGCACATGCGTCCTCCAGTCAAATCAGGCCACTTATGCAGGTCCAACGGGCTAAATCCAGAGCTATCGTATTTAATCTACCAGGAGTCGTATAAATGCTGTTTTGCATGATTTGCGCATGCCCGCAGCAGATGTTACAACCCGAAACTCTGAACGTACTTACGAGCCTACATTCAACAGCGTAACTATGGAGGAAGGGGCGTGGCCAGACATACAACACCCGTAATTACACTTCGGAGGCGGGGTGAGGCATTTAAATCGTACAGTATGGACGTGCTTAGGGGCGTAAGTACGTGCAGCCATTACGGCTGACGCCAGTTACGCTTCGAACAGTTAAGGTAGGGTTTGGAAAGTGTAAAACGTCAAATAATACGTACTACCGAAAGGAGTGTCTAGGGGACTACATAGTAATTACGAAAGCGTAAATACGCTACGTGTTGAAAAGTAAAGGGAACGGAGGTCTGGAACGGCCCCTTGTGTGTGTAAGTGGCGTAACGTACCTAACTCTGGATTCGATCTGCGATCTGTCTGCGCATAAGCTGTTTAGGTAAAGAGGGGAGACACCCCTGAGGAGGGTTTTGACCCGGGCCCCTGAAGGGATATGGGTGGCCATGCTTAATGGTTTACTTTGAATACAAAGAGAAGGAGTTCTCTGGATATTAACACATGGAGCTGACTTTAAATAGGTCCAAATTTTCGAAATAAGAAACATTGCTGAACTATTACAACCCAAGATGGCAGCAGCAGAGGGAATAGAGCTATAGAATGTGGCTTCTTATCAAGCTGTCACCGCAGACAAGTGGAATAATGCAATGCTTTTCTAGGAAGACGTTTTCTCTATAGAGCTTAAAAATCGTCCATTCTGCATCCCAACCCTTATCAACACAAGTCTGATAAGTGTGCTCCTGGCATCAGAGGGGTAGAATGGAATATCCCCTAAAGAGATGATATAGTAACAAAATATTACTGTTTCTGGTGTCACTGGAAGTGTCTTACAGAGCACATGTAACAAAAAAACAAACAAACCAGACAACTACTCACAAAACATAGTGTTTGTCTACTCCAGCTGCAATGCAGCATGATTTCCCAGGCCCCAGCTATGACATTTACAATTGGTAGCATGCAGCTGGGCTTTAGGTAAAGCTTTCTCAGCCATTGCAGCCCATTAGTAAATCATTAAAACTTTGTTTATTTACCACTTAGCAGCTGCTGGCTTCCTGGAGAGATGAGAAAATGAAGCTACAACAATTCAATTCACAGGATGTCATACACAATTTCTGTAGGACAATGAATGGGTGACGTTAGCTCCATTGGGGTAGATCCAGAACTAGGTTTGCCATACATTTATTTGCGTATTTTCGTGCGCGTAAATTCATTACACTCCCCTCGGCACACCCCTTGAACGTTCGTATTTTGTCAAGATACGCTTCCCAAACCCTACCTTAACTTTTTCCAACGTAACCGCAGTCATCACAACACGTCCGTCTGGGCTGAACGAATTTACGCAGCTAAGCACGCCCATACTGTACACTTTAAATACAAACCCCCGCCTACTTCACGTATTTCAGACGTATATTGGACACACGTAAAATTGGCACGCCCACACGTAAGTATTTACGTGACACATACGTGAATGGCCCATACGTTCACAATTACGCTACGTTACGGAGCGGATTTTCTATGGTGTGCATGCACAGTACTTACCAAAGGGCGATTTTACGTCTCCGCCACGCGTAAATTCGCTCCGAAGCGTTGTTCTGGACTAGGCCCATTGTCTCATCTATGCAAGAAGCAAGTAGCTGCTAATTGGTAAGTAAGTAAAGGTCTAAAGATTTCTGAAGCCCTATTCAGCTTTTCTCAGCAGATGGGTCCACTTTTGCATGGGATTTTTCACAATGGCAGAATTTTCCCTGATATTGGAAAAAGGTTTAACGAAGCATAATTGTACGTCGGTGTTACTATCCAGTACCAACATACCCTATGGTAAGGTAGAATGGTTGTTTTTTTTTTTTACTATAATCTGTGCAAACCGGACCCTGCTAAACTATTTATCCCACAGAATGTGCTTGAAAAGAATGGAGCATTATGAAAAAATTGAGGAGTTCCAACCCAACATATTACCTGCTTGGAATAGAAGGGATCTCATCACTGTCCGCTATGTCAGTGTCAGTCAAGATTGGGCATTGAGAAAGTCCATTATTTTTTTTTTTTTAGACCACCCACACAGAATAGCCATTATCGATGCAGTGCATTGGTCGGATAACCTTCCAAGCTCATTTTGTTGCAGACTCCCATTATTGGTTTCTTTGATTAAACAATCTTCTCTTGCTAATAGCTGATCAATAGCAAAGTACACAAATCAGTGAGAGTGTAGGAGGGTGGGAGAAACTATGCGCTTGGCAAGAAACAAGGGACCATGATGTAAATGGTCCTGTTTTGCACCCAGTGCAAAGTAATTTATTTTGCCGAGATGTAATTAGAAGCTGCCATTTGTTTGACAGCATTTTCATTTTCTAGCATCGTTATAATTTGACAAAGGCCATTCTAGGTCTAGAGATGCTTGTCTCATGGTGAATTCTGTATCTTTTATCATTTTTTTTCAATGACCCGGTGGGTTGAATTTGTAGGCAATTAATTGTTGAAGCGATTCTTGCCGCATTAAGAAAATAATTTGTAATATTTCATGGAAACAAACCAATATAACAAAAGCGTCTGCAAACTTTATTAATGGTATTATATCACATGGTTATAAAAAGCCTAATTATGTGCATGTCACAATAAGATGGAATACTCATTAATCCTCTACAGACCTGTGTGTAATCACAAATCACGCACCTAGTGACAGCAAAATATCCTGTCTGTGACTGTAATATATGGGCGGGCACTCCTTAACTAAAGTAATGTTATTAGAGGGGTATTATTTTGCCAAATGAAAGAAAAGTTGTAGCATGGCAGAGTGAGGTTTTATTCCAAAGTTATCAATTGTAAAAATTAAAGATTGTTTCGGATATTTGTTCTCTCTCTTGCCCACTAGGGGCACTGATCACTGTTAGAAGAGCTTTTCTACTCAAACAAGTATCGGTTGTTGCAGATAGCCCAGCAAAAATAAAAGAAGTGCACAGAAGTGTGGGAGGCGGGGAAAGGAGGCCCAGCAGTCTTATTAGTCAAACACTTGCATCCCGATGTTGCTTGTACAGTGAGAGACCCAGCCGTACAGTCATTTCTAAAATAAGATCAATATATTCCCACACCAGTGATATACAGTTCTGTTACAGTGTACTTCCAGTACACTAAAAGTTGCAGACCACAGATGATCTGGGAGCATGGAAACTGGGAGCACAAAATAAACACACACGGGGAAGATTAACGATACCCCCTAGAAATATTCATTCAAGCAACAGCATTTGAGATATGCAGGTATTGGCAATCCCAATGAGCCTACATGTTTGAAATGCCGGTTCTCAGACATGAAGGCACATTGGTATTTTTGGCTCTACTTGATGACAGTGATAGGAGTAGAGGCCATACCAATGTGTCTATGTGACAGAGCAGACAGGTAAAGAGACAGACGAGAGGAGAAGTAAAGAAAAAGAAAGTCATTTCTGTACATGTGAGAGGAGAGTGACAGGGAGGAAGCAAGGAAGAAGCTGAGAAAGTAATTAAATGACAGAAGACAAGAAGAGGGCTAAATAGAAGAGGAGAGGAGGAGGCTGGGAAGCGTGGGGGTGGTCTAAAAAGAACATGGGAAAGGGACTGGAGATAAATACAGGAAGCGTGGCTGGAAAGAACAGGGGGAAAAAGCACATGAGAAAAGTGAGTGGAAAAAACTAATGTGAAGAAGTCAATACCAAAGAAGGTTTAACATAGTCACTAAACTGTCCCACTAAAAGAAAATTTTAGATGTGTCCTTGCCAGCACAGCAACAAGAGGGATAACCTGCAGACACTGATACACCCAGTACAAGACTGACCCCATCTGTTACACACCCACCACAGTAACACAGGGGAGACCTGCAGACACAGATACACCCAGTATAAGACTGACCCCATCTGTTACACACCCACCACAGTAACACAGGAGAGACCTGCACACACTGATACACCCAGTACAAGACTGACCCCCACCTGTTACACACCCACCACAGAACACAGAGGAGTCCTGCAGACACTGATACACCCAGTACAAGACTGACCCCCATATATAACACACCCACCACAGTAACACAGGGGAGACCTGCAGACACTGATTCACCCAGTAAAAGACTGACCCTCACCTGTTACACACCCACCACAGAACACAGAGGAGTCCTGCAGACACTGATACACTTAGTACAAGACTGACCCCCATATATAACACACCCAACACAGTAACACAGGGGAGACCTGCAGACACTGATACACCCAGTACAAGACTGACTCCACCTGTTACACACCCCACAGTAACACAGGAGAGACCTGCAGACACTGATACACCCAGTACAAGACTGACCCCACCTGTTACACACCCACCACAGTAACACAGGGGAGACCTGCACACACTGATACACCCAGTATAATACTGCCCCCCCCCCCAACACATGTTACACACCCTCCACAGTAACACAGGGAGACCTGCAGACACTGATACACCCAGTACAAGACTGACCCCCATATATAACACACCCAAGACAGCAACACAAGGCAATTGGTGACTTATTATGTTTAGTCTCTACTTCAAAACAAAATGAGAGAACTATCAAAGGCCAAAAAAATCCATATATATTATCTGTAATAGGAACATGATAGCGCTTTACGGTTTGCATGTCCTATGATGTCAGGACAGTGGACCAGTGATGCATGAGGCTGCGAACATTTTAGATCAGCAAGATAGAAGCTGTTGTTGTCACCGCCCACCTGACATGATGGGGACCTGAACACGTGCTCACTCTGTTCCCCTCTATGATTGGCTTTGGATATGTAGAGTGCTGATTGGCTTTCTGCATATGGCTGATACACACGACAATGAAATCAGTCTGGTCTAAAATAACCCAGATGGGCTTTGTCATATCTGTGCAAGGACACAAGAAAACACTGCCCATAACCAGCTCATGCATTGGGCAATAAAACCAATAATTTAGGACCATGTGGCCTCTGTTATTTTATTGGGAGAAATATGCCCCAGTGTGTATGTTGCCTGTGACCCCTTAGAGCCTTGCTCCAGTTCCGATGCTATCTATGGTACTGTACCGCTCCAGCTAATAACTCAAACCAATAATTGGACTGATTGGAAGGTTCACCATAATCAACTCTATATTTGCTTGTATACATTTTTGGTGTCACTTCATTTTTGGGGGTAAGCATTGCTACCGATCCCCAGTAACCAATTTCTGAATCAATCTGAACGCCCCCTTAGCATGTACACGCTGATATCATTGGACACAGGGCTGGATCCAGAACAACGTCCGTCGCCCATAATACGTCCGTCAAATGCCGAAAATAGCTACTGCGCATGCGTAGTAACTAATTTACGTAATCTGCATATCGTTTAAGACTGCATATATGCAATCTATGTTATATAACGATACATAAATTAGGTAAATTTGTTACGTTACCACGCATGCACAGTAGCATCTGACGGACATGTTATGGGTGACGGACTTTGTTCTGGATCCAGCCCACGGTGCCTAATTATCTTTATCACTTCATCATTCATACTTGTATTAAAAGTACAGGTAGAAAAGTTAATTGGAACACTGCACAATGTTATACGTTTTGTTCTGTTCATCTTTGTCCGTTAGGTTTATAGAGTTATATGTCTGACCTGCAAAAAAAAAAAAAAAACCCACACAAAATGCTTTCCCATGGCAACCAATCAGATTAGGCCTTTCAATTAACACACCCATTCTACAAAACCAAAGATCTAAAATCTGATTGGATGCAATGACCCACCTCTCCTCATTTCTCTTTTACTGACGCTCCATTAAATACAGTACACCCCATAGAGTTAATCATCTATAGCTTTTATTTAGAAGCATAATGTAATTTATGAACCAACTCTTTCATTGGGGATTTGGGACTAACTTCTTGGTACAGTATGTGCTAAAATGTAAAATAACATTTCTAGTTGCCTTGTACATATTATTACAGTTATTAATCTTGTTTGATCAATGTTACTTGTTCCCCTGTTCTCTATCTCTCGGTGGCTCTCTCTCCCATTCATTATAGTTGATGTATTTGTCTAATCTGCATAAGCCAGCAACATTAGGATACTGCACACGGCTCACTAGCAGCCTCAGCTGTCTCCCCTGCTTCCTGTTGCAAGTATATCTGTGCAGTCAGTGTTTTTGGCCTTTAGAGACCCAATAGTGCCATGATTGCAGCCCTATCATGCATAGTTTTTAAAGAGCCTGTCCAAGTGCCATTGTGTGGGTGAACACATCGGGGTAGATCCAGAACAACGACCGCGAGTGAATTTATACGAGCCACTAGCGTAAATTCACACATTAGTGCTTACGGTGCATGCACAAGGCAGCTGTTATGCCGCGTAAAACACACCATAAGGGCAGTCACGTATCGGTAGCATATCAGCTTACAAATGGGCGTACCAGCTATACGCCACCCGTATTTACGCTATACAGGCGGCGTGAGGCAATTAAATCGTACAGTAAGGGCGTGCTTAGCTGCGTAGCTAAGTGTGGGATGTACGTCCGATAGTGGTTACGCAGCGTAAAGTTAAGGTAGGTTATGGAAAACGTAAGGCGCCTAAAATAGGTACATGAGAAGATTGTGTTTTTAGTGGGACACAGTTGCCATTCTGGCAAATGCTATTTCGTCAGTGATACAAATTATTGCTGACAGGATTTGAAAATTCAACAAACCTGCCATTTATGGTGCATACACACTATACAATTATCTGGCAGATTATCTGAAAGATCTGGCAGATGGAATGGAAATCTGGTCATGGATGAGAGCAAATGGTGTTGTCAGTTCCTCTCATCCATTACCATATTTTCATTGCAACAGCCAGATCTTTCAGATAATCTGCCAGATAATTGTATAGTGTGTATGCACCTTTACTCTCCACAGTATTGTGCCAAACTATACGATCTCCGGTACCTGCTGCGCTCTGCTGTGCTTTCCCGGTGAGTGGTAAGAGTTAGGCATTAGGGTTAGGGTTAGAAATTTGGGTCAGGGTGAAGAGTGTTGTAATACCAAACAAACATTTTGCCAATACAATATTGTATCAGACAGGTGTCACACTAATAACTACTGTGATCATTCAGTACAATGGAACAGCAAATACCACGCCCTTAGTGGTACTTACATACAGGGCTTGAAGGTGCCAAACTGTGGTTTGGTGTTAAAATATGTAAATGCAAATTCAGTCTCAAGAGTTAGACTTGTTAGTTAGTCTTGCATTTTAAAAAAATTTATAATTTTAAAATGTATTATTTTTGCAAATAACTTAATAAGTATCTGGAGCTTAAACAACATGCCCTGTTCTATTTCAGGTTGAGAGAGTTTCCTCTCTAAATGGCTCAGTGAAAATATCACCCACATAAAGTGCTCTCAAATATTCCATGAATAAAGAAGCCTAAACTTACTGCTCTCACATGTGGGAACACATCCAAAACTGTACTACACGTACCATACATAAGACCAAACACAGTTTCCCCCAATTATTTGTGTATTGTGTGCCCAAGGTTATAGGAAAGTTTCCAATTGTGAGGGTGAGTCTTAAATTGAGAGGGGAGGAGTTTAGGGAGCAGCCAACCATTGTCCTTGTACTAGGCACATCTCTAGCTGTATGTTCACACCCGTAAGAATTATGGCTCCTCCCCATTTGTGTATATCCTTAATTTAAATGTCCACATTGGGGCTAATTTAGCGTAAGGGAAAAACAGGTGTAAGTGTACGGCTTGGATAAACCATCTTGCAAAGTTTGGGGTACTGATTGATGCTTTTTACTTTTGCAGCTAAAACGCAATAGCTTTATGCTTCATCTATAAAACAAAGTTGAGCAAAAAAACTTCACCTCTCAATTCCAGTTCTGCTCTCACAACACAACCTTGCGGTACAACATTCAGGTCTGGGTGTGGTTTCTATAAAGACCATCGTACGGCAGTTGAATTGTTGGCAGTCTGCATTGGTGATCGCGGTGGTGTTGCAGCTCAAGGAGATTTCTCTTTTGAAAGCTAAGCATTTGTTGCCTTAACTCTCCCTTAAACCCTCCATTTCCTGCAGCCTATCCCTAACCCTTTCCTGAAAGGAAGTTTTAGCCCAACCCTAACCTTCCACTTCTTTAGCCCTAACCCTCCATATCCTACAGCCTAACCCTAACCATATCCTTCCCTTCTTAAGCCCTAACTCTAACCTCAGCCCTACTGCAACTTGAGCCCTAACCCTAACCTCAAGCTGCCTCAGTTTAACTATCGGGAATGGGTCAAAATAGGTACCAATTCCCAATAGCAACTTTCTCATTGTCAAGCATTTCGAACATGATCCAGTATGGATTCAGCTGGTGGCTGTATCATGTTCAAAAGAAGTCTAGTCGAAATGGCAACCGCATCTCCTCAGGTCTATACCTGCCCCTAAAATAAAGTGTAAACGCATCTCTGGATCAGCTTTTTAGTTGGGTCACATTCTGTAGAATAACATAAAGGTAAAATACATAAAGGTAAAATGTGAATATCCACTTTGGTAGAGAGCATAAAGGGCATCTATTCTAATTAATTTAATGAATACTAATTTTTAATATAAGTTCCAAAAAAAGATATGACTCCAGTCATGTGACACATTTGCTCTGCATTTCCGAGATGATGAGTCAGTTTTGCGATAACCTCTTTGATCTCGGCTTCCAGAAATTGTTCATTTCCTCTTCTCTGGAGAATGAAAATCTCCTCCTATAAAACGAGGCAACCGAGGATTCTTTAATCATTTTTCATTTGTGGTCTATTCCAATTTTCTGACAATGGTAACCCAGCATGCAAGGAGCTGCAGTAAACTGCTGCATAATACAGAGGTTGCCGTATAAAATTATCTTACAAACAAAAAAAAATTAATATCTTGGCAACAAAATGTAGAGTAGCGGAGTATGAACAGAACAGCCCTACAAATAAGCTGCTTGTGCACGCTCTCTGTGTGAAAACAATTGCCTGGTGATTAAGATATTTAGTGCTAGAGGTTTTTATTAAGGAGGGCATGCACCAACGGCTTGGAGTGTACAGTCTTTTATGCTCCCGTTTTCGGGATTGCCAACCAGACTGGAATGGAAATTAAGAAACGCATTAATGCAACATTACAGCAGAAGATGATTCCTCTTCATATCATGTGAAGCTCTTACTGAAGAACAAAATAAAGACTTATGAAACCAGCAGATGTAGTGTGTAAGACAAACAAAAATAAAGCATTGCCTGTTGTATCGGTGCCAAGGCCAAGACAGATAGGAAGCAAAGATGTGTCGGAGAACTCCAGGAAAGCGCTTCACTGAATACACAATTAAAAAGGATTCTATTCTGGAAGGCTGTGTTAAACATGAAGAAGAAAATCAGCAGGGGGGTTCCTATATGTCATTTAGGTCACATAGATAATGTATCTCTTTGGTTTTGCTGAGCTCAGATAAAGTTTTCTCTGCCATGATTCTGATTCTGAGACATGGCGGGGAAGCTAGATTGCAGCCCATTAGTAAATCACTAAACCTGTGTTTATTTGCCATAAAGCAGCTGCTGGCTTCCTGCAGAGAATGGAGCCGACGTCACCAATTCAATTAACAGGATAAGTCTTACATTCTTTCTGCAGAAGATTGCATGGGCAATGTCAGCTCCACTGTCTGATCTCTACAGGAAACCGATAGCTGCTAATTGGTAAGTAAACAAAGTTTTAATGCAACTTTTCCCATCAAGTGGGACCTCCACGCATGCAATTGCAACCATGTGTGACAGACCTTTCCCTGATTTTGGAAAAGGTTTAACTGAGAACAACTGTATCTTAAAATACTGCTCAATATAGTCTCATTTATGTCTATACTCATGGGACGTTTTGTTCTTTAGAATTGATAAAGAGATGAAAATATGTTGAAACGGCTTATGCTTTCTCCCTCCTTTGTCCTCCCTCCCGATTTAATGAGCCATTTGCAGTTTCAGTGTACCGTCCGTGTGTACTGACACATGCATGGTTTTATCTTTGAGACAAGCCTATACTTATATAACCAGTCACTAGTAACAGGAGAAATTTCCCGTAGACCATAAAATAGCAAATGCACAAAAGCTGGCAACTACCGACCAGTGAGCCTTACATCAGTAGAAGAGAAATTAACAGAAACACTGTTAAATTGACAAATTGCTGAATATTTTAAAATGGGCAATTTACAAAATTCCAAGCAGCATAGATTCACTGGGGGAAGCATGTGTCCAACAAATCTACTTAATGATTTTAACTGGGTCACTAAAGTGGTAGATCAACATTGAGCTGTAGAGATAGCTCATCTACAATTCGGTAAGACTTTTGA
>WWET01000970.1:380737-395117 GCA_011038615.1 Limnodynastes dumerilii
TTGTATTTAAAGTGTACAGTATGGGCGTGCTTAGCTGCGTAAATACGTGTTGCCCATACGTACGTGAGTGGATGACATCAGTTACGTTGGGAAAAGTTAAGGTAGGGTTTGGAAAGCGGATCTCGGACAAAATACGTACATTCTAGGGGTGTGCCAAGGGGAGTGTATAGAAGTTAAGCACACGAAAATACGCTACGCGAGGAAACGTATTGCAAGCGGAGTTCTGGATCTACACCATTATCTTTTATTTTGCTGGCCAATGACAGATTAAATATTCCTGTCTTTCATAAGAGGGTATACATATTTACCTAAAAGAATACATATATTTACATAACCGGTTATATATAATTGCATAACAGGGTACATATGTGTTAGTAAAAGGGTACATATGTGTACATGACAGGATATACATATACATATAACAGGGTACATATATAACAGGGTACATATATTTACATAACAGGGTATATATATATATTTAACATGGCACACATATTTACATAACAGGGTATACATATGTACATAACAGGATACACGTAATTACATAACCAGGTATATCTATATATCTATTTTCATAACAGAGTAGATATATTTCCATAACAGTGTACACATATGATCATAACAGATAACACATATATACATAAAAGTTTTTTTCAAGTATTTAATTTAAAAAAAGCACAAACTTTCACAAATATATTGTCTCTATAAACCTGTTTCATTTTTGCAGTGTCTTCGTTTTATTAATTTAATAATATACAGAGTGTTTAAAATTATTGTTTGACCTTTATAACACAGCGCATTATCCAAAATTCATTCATAGCATTTGGAAAACACTCTTAACTATTCCAATACAAATTATACAAACGTGGACACTCGATTGGTTCTGCTGGATATTACAGCTATGTGCTATTTAATTCTATTGAATAATCATAAGTAATATAAAACAGTCATGTAAATCGTGTTATATATTTTTATATTATTTATGATTTTTTTTTTTATAAAATAATGTAATTAAACCATTAGAAAATATATTTATTTAATCTGTAAATCTCTAATCTGTAGTGTGATATACACACTATACTATGGATGGTATGCACTAAAACTGTTTGAATGTCTTTTTATATTTTTTTAATGATGTTTGTTTTTAAAATGTAGATATATATTTCTATTTGTATTTTAATATTTAAAGTAAATTATGTTTTTTTTTAATGCTTTTATGTTTGTTATAAATACAAAACCAATCCAAAATAAAATATTTATACTATATTTAAAGTTTGTGAAATTGTTCTTGAAGATCAAATAAGATAAGAATTTAAAAAATGGGGAAAATATTGAAGTTGCAAAAAATAAACTACACTAATCTAAAATGCATCTTTTGTTAAATATTGTCACAGTTCAAGTCTCTGCTCTAAATCCCTGTTCTCTACAGTCTGCTGCTGATTGCTTCTTAGTCTGCTGGTGTGGTGCTGCCTAGCAACATCAGGCTCAGCTCTCAGGTAACAACACAGGTGCAACCAGCTCTAATCGGCACAGCCTTATTTCAGTGAACTCCCGCCCATTTCTCGTGATATATATATAATATATAAGTGAATTACTTTGGAATTTTATATTTGAGTCTCAGAGGACTGAATTCTGGAGAGAGAGAGAGAGGGGGGGAGGGAGAGAGAGAGAGAGAGAGAGAGAGAGAGAAAAGCACTTTGCACTGTAACATCTCACTCCTGTGCGGTACCTTCCCTAGGGCGTTTAACCAGGGCCCATGCTGTCTTCAATTACAGAGCTGGGGCCGCCTGCTACACTATATTAGAAAGCGTGCTGTAGCTCTGTATATGTGGCTTCCTGGGAGGAATAGCATCCAAGGTTGGCCAGAACCACTATCCGTAGCGGCACCGGCCTATCCCTGCCACTACTACTCCCTGGCAGCATCTACAGGGCCACAGCGCACTACTGATATACTGTCGCAGGCCGTCATGGTTCCATTAATAAAGTGGACGGCTGTCAGCTGAACTAATTTATAAACAGCTAATGAGCGGCAGTCGGCATCTGCACAATTCAGTGGCAACCAAACTGTGCATGCATTGGGTGGCTGTATGTGGAGGGGCCCTTGAGAAGGCTTCTCTCTGGGCTCTCCCACTCCTAAGGGCGACCCTGCTTTTGTCTCATCTAATAGCCATGCTCTTAGCTTGTGTGGTACACGGCCTGTGTCCGTCTGTCATTTTCGGTTATGCTGATGTGAGATTTTGAAAAGGAGATAATCAAGTGTATAAATATACATGCATGCTTAAAGGTTCTTAATGCGTTCTCACAGAAACACATCTACGAATGTTGCTTCAAAAATCTTCATTCATCCATCGAAGTGAAGTGAAGTGTTGTTGATTTTTTTGGTATGATTACTACCCAAGTTTAGAAATTGCCCAAAGGTTAAAGCCCTAATAGGTCATTTGCAGGATGCTTACAGTCATGGGACCATCCTTCATTATTATTATTATTATAGTTACTTGTAGCTTCCCTGCAGTCTAGATCTCCTGACATTGTAAAACTTAATACAGACCAATAATAGCGTAGGTAGAATTCCATTTCCCACAAGTTAATAACTAGTAGGATATTAAGGGAGCACAGAGGCAAGGAATAGGAACCAGAAAAGTAATTGGAAGTCAAATGTCAACTGTGTGCGTGGTATTTACATACCTGGTACGATGGAATGAGCTCTCTGTCAAGCGCTTTCGTCACGGAGACGTTTCCTGTAATTTCATTTATTCTGAATATGCCTTTGGGATCTTCATCCACACCCTTTCCAAACAGACGTAACCTCATTCCAGGTAACATTTCATTCACAACAACCTGGAAGAGAAAAATTACACACAAGCCGTCAATACAAAAATAAAACACACACTTAATAGACTGCATATCAAATCCACCTACTTCAGACATAGGAAATCTCCTGAAATGGCCTTGAGGCTGGGATTTAATCAGGGTTGCCGACTCTCGAAATTTGTACATTTCTCCCAGTATCCCAGGAGAGGCTGCAAATCTTCTGCAAGACCTGACCAACTATTAATCTCTATTGTAATCCCTAGAGTTAATAGGCATGGGCGGGGCTTGATGATGTCATCAAGTTCCGCCCACCCCTGGAACACTAAAGATTATATGAGTTATCGACAGGGGCGGGGCTTAATGAAGCTATTTGATCAATTGCACCATTAAGCTTTGCCATCTTGCGGTAATCTATGGCTTCACTCTGGGTTCTCCAGACTTTAAACAGTGGGTAACCCTGGATTTAATGCATACCACGGCCTCAGGTTCTGCCCCCCCCCCCAACCTATTAACACTAATAGTCTAAGGATTGGATGAATTTGTGGCAAGAAACTCCAGAATCCATACCATCATCTATTCCTTCCCTCCGAGTTCTACTGGAGCTCAGAAATAGAAAGTCAGCTATAAGCAAAATCATGTAAACTCATGAACCATTTTCGCAACAGGATTTTTTCAAAGTTACATTATTTACCAAGAAAAAAAAAATCCATTAAATGCTAAACCAAGTGCTATAGTGACACCAGGTATGAGCCATATCCCTACTGTAAATCAGCAACAGCAATATTCATGTGACAGTGACTGGAGGATTTTCGAAGAAGAGGTTTACTAACCATCCCCTAACCCTTATCTTAACTCCCCCAATAGAATTCACCTTGTAGCAGCCCAACATTAACCTATCTTCTCCCGCAGCCTAACCCTATGTGTCCCACATGTGTGGGTCCCCGCTTAGAACGACCCAATTTCGATAGGGCCGTTTCCTCCCAGTTTTGAATTGGCTGGGATTTCGATTGTGTATGCCTCGATGAGGCAGAGCAATCGATCCATGGAGCACTGACCCAGTACCCCCAGGAGATCCGGCAAATCTCCTGAAATGGCCTTGAGGCTGGGTTAAAGGTTACTCACCTTTTCTGCGGTCCGGCGGTAGCGAAGGATATTGGCGGCGGTGGTATTTGTGAATGAGAATGGGTGAGTATGCCGATCGGCATACCCAACCTTTCTGGGGAAAAAAGTAGAAACTGGCCAGTATTCAAAATAGGGACATCCGAAAAGGAACTTTCGGATGTCCCTATTTTGAAAATCAAAGTTTCTGACCGGGGACTGCAACCTGTATCCCACAGCCTAATCCTAACCTCCCCCTTCTAGCACCCTAACCCTATGTGTACCACAGGCTGAGTCTAACCTTCCTCTTCTAGAACTCTAACCATAAACCTCCATGTCCCACAGCCTAATCCTAACCTCCCCCTTCTAGCACTCTAACCCTAACCCTATGTGTACCACAGGCTAACCGTAACCTCCCCCTTCTAGCACTCTAACCATAACCCTCCATGTCCCACAGCCTAACTTCCCCTGCAGCCTGACCCTAACCCTCCTTCCCCTGCAGCCTGAGCCTAACCCTCCCTACCCCACTCCCTGGACAGGTTACTCACCTTTTCTGCAGTCCGGCGGTAGCGGAAGGATATCGGTGGCGGTGGTATTTGTGAATGAGACTGCATCCTGTATCCCACAGCCTAATCCTAACCTCCCCCTTCTAGCACCCTAACCCTATGTGTACCACAGGCTGAGTCTAACCTTCCCCTTCTAGCACTCTAACCATAACCCTCCCTGTCCCACAGCCTAACCGTAACCTCCCCCTTCTAGCACTCTAACCATAACCCTCCATGTCCCACAGCCTAACCGTAACCTCCCCCTTCTAGCACTCTAATCATAACCCTCCATGTCCCACAGTCTAAATAATATTCCCCTTCTAGAACCCTAACCTATATGTCCTACAGTCTAACCCTAATCATCTTCTTCTAGCACCCTAACCATGTTCCACAGCCTAACCCTAACCTACAGGTAGCAGGTAATTGTCATAATTGGGCCATTTCCCATGATACCTGTTAATATCCAATAAGAATGTTATATGTGCATAGTAATTCTGGCACAGGTAATATCGCAATCCAGCTGTTGCCTTAACCAGCGCTGTAAATCAGCTTTCAAATTGGCGACTACATCCCACTGACACCTTACACATAATGGGCCGTATTCAGACCTCCGGCCGCATATGCAGACCGCGTATACACAATCTACGTTGCAAAAAGTAACGAAATTACTGTGCATGCATGGGGAGCACATATTAATCTAATTGTTAGTGTTAACTAGTGTTGCTGTTAGTGATGCTAAAGAATGCATTGCTCAACAGAGCTCCTCGTAAAGGCTTATTAACATTATCAAATCATTGATTTTTTTTTTCTTGCTAAGAACCGATTTACAGATGATATATTCAGTACTGGTATTTTAATACATCAATAGTACTTTAGAGCTCACAATAACCATAGCATATTATATGGACGTTATACAGTAGCTTGATACAGCTGACCTTTTCCAAGGACATGTACTATACAATAAGGCTCACAATGCCCAGCAACAGAACACCTGTTCACTGATATGATACAGCCACACATGTACTGCATTCAGTTACTGTACAACTGAATAAGTCCCTGGATTGCCGGACAAAACAAGACACGTCCAACAATTAGCTATGTCAAGAGCAGTGCATGATGGGGAATAAATGACAACCGTGAAGGATTCTGGGACAACACCTTATTGTTTGGCCTATTATTGTTTATCAGAATGGTGGGACTGATTTGTAACACAGCAAAATCTTGTACTAATGGCCCATTTGCACTCTATATATGATGGAATCTATTAAACACATTGTCACGCAGTATACATACATGGCACTGCTAGTGTCAAAAACTGTGGACAGCGGAAGCCACACCTACATCCTAAGCAAGGGCCATAATTGGACAATTTTGGGTCCCACAAAAACAGACATGCCCTCATGATGTGCCCCGTTCTAAATGTCTGTATTGCTAACATTGCACATGTAGGTGCTGCAATTAGATCTTGGATGCAATCCACTGTCACTAAAGGGGGAGGGGACCCAATTCCCGAACCTCAGACAGCACTCCCTGAAGAGCCTGATGGCTAGAATTCATGCGCATATAAATGCTCCAGTTATTTTATATATAGAATTCACAGTGCTCCCAAATAGAGACTTAAAATAGGCAGAGTTTGCTCATTATTGCATGTATAATGTAATTTATTCTTTAAAAAAAAGGATGTAGAAAGGGGCTTCCCTTCTGCTCCTGTACTTCTCAACTACTCCTAGCGATCTCCTTCACTCCTGTGCTTCCCCTCTGTTCCTGTACTTCCTCTCTGCTCCTGTTCTTTCCCGATGCTCCAAGCGATGTTCTTCTCTCCTGTGCTTCCCTTGTTTCTGACTCTCTCATCTGCTCCTATTCTTCCCAACTGCTCCTTCACTCCTGTGCTTCCTCTCTGGCCCTGGATCTCTCCTCTGTTGCTGTATTTCTTCCACTGCTTTTCAGTTTCTTCTTCACCCCTGTGCTTCTCTGCTGCGCCTCTCTGTTATGTCGCAGAGCCTAACTACTGTCCAGGTTTTCACCAGATCCACTGATGGTGGGGATGGACTTGGCTGCGGGCCAGCAGCAGGGTGTTGCCCATAGCATTTATAACTCTCAATGGTAACCTGATTAAGCAAACCCCTTAACCAAAGTTAATCCTGGGGCGACACACTACCAACATAGAAAACTGGTACCAGCATGGAGAGAGTATTGAGACCAAGGGCCAGATTTACTAAACTTACTAAAACTGGAGATCAGATTTTAGGTCTAATACATACTAGAAAATGTCAGCTAGAATCTGATGCTCGGTTGCTATGGGCAACATCTTCACTTTTTCATTTCTAGCAGCTTAGTAAATCTGGCCCCAATAGTAACCACACAGGAAGCTGGAAGTAGATGAAAAACTCAAAACACACGGAGATAATCTCACAATAGAAAACAGAATAGGATTGGATTTAAAGATAGTTGCATGGATACAATCTTGGTTACAGGATAGACAACAAAGGGTTGTAGTAAATGGAATCTCTTCTGGGGATGGTAAGGTAACCAGTGGAGTGCCAGGGTTCTGTACTTGGACCAGTGCTATTTAATATGTTTATAGGTGAAATTGCCTGTGGTATTGAGGGGAAAATATGCCTTTTTGCAGATGACACCAAGATACGTAACCGGATAGACACGCCAGGAGGGTTACAGAAAATGAGAGATGATCTCGGTAGACTGGAGGAATGGTCAAAAGTGTGGCAACTGCAGTTTAATGCCGAAAAATGCAAAATTATGCACTTGGGGCACAAAAACCCAAATGCTCAACATATCCTTAATGGAATTACATTAGAATCTACCGAGGAGGAAAGGGATCTATGAGTCATTATTTCCAGTGACTTAAAGGTAGCCAAGCAATGTAACAAAGCAATGAGAAAGGCAAGTCAAATGCTTGGTTGCATAGGGAGAGGAATTAGTAGCAGAAAGAGGGAAGTAGTGATGCCCCTTTATAGATTGTTGGTAAGACCTCATCTAGAATACTGTGTTCAGTTCTGGAGCCCATATCTCCAGAAAGACATAAATACATTAGAGACTGTGCAAAGAAGAGCAAACGCGCCATCCCAAGCGTAAGCTATAAATTGGCTATGTGTGCGTTGTTTACTTGCTGCGTCACCCACACTATTCCTAGAAGAGTGCCTTCCTCGTTTACTGCCCTTTAAGAAAGTGGATGTAGCGTGGCGCCTGCCGTCTGGCCTGATTCAGTGACACCTTTCCTTGTGCCAACCGATCTTTGAGTACCTACTATGGAAACCCCATTCTATCTAGTGTAAATTTCGTTTTCGATGAGAGGGGCTTGGAACCCCCAAACCTTCCCCCCCCCCCTAGCTAGATAAGTGGACTCCCATCTGAGGTGGTTGAGGCCAATACAGTAGAACAGTGTAAACATGCTTGGGATAAATATAAGGGTATCCTAAATCTCAATCTAAATTGAGGGTAAATAGGGTCTAAGGTCAGTATAGTTTTGAATAAACAAATGGGCAGACTGGATAGACCATGTGGCTCTTATCTGCCGTCACTTTCTATGTTTCTAATAGCTCAAACTCACAAGAGCAGATGGTAGATCTTGTAAGTAAGTGTGAATAGAGGGAAAACTCAAGCACACAGACACAACATACTAAGAATAGGTGAGAGTAGATGCAAAACGTAGGCCAGGGTGAAGGTAGACAGATTGGGGAGCACTCTGATGGACAAGAGAAGGAAGGCAAAGGAGCAACAAGGCAGGGAGAAACGACAAGGGAAAGACCACTTGTCACACAATCAGAATTGTAACTCTGACTAGAAGCACAAGTCAAAAGAACAGGCAAGATGCAGGAGACCAATGCTGTAACCGGCAACATGGATACTGACTGCAGCCTATTTAAAGGTTCCAATCCCCAATCAGATACCGTAGCCAGACACACCCCCATGGCTGAGGGCACCAGAAAGACTAGGCCAAAGGCAAACACTCACACGCTATTGCGATCAGTGAAACATCTCTCGTTCGCTCCTGTGCTTCTCTGCTGCTCCTGGCTCTTAATTCCACTCCTGTGCTTCCTCTCTGCTCTTTACTCTCTTCCCCTCTCCCCCGCTTCTATGCTTACCCTCTGGTACTGGTTCTCTCCCTCACTCCAGTGCTTCCTTGCTGCTCCAGGCTCTCTTCTCAACTCCTGTGCTTTCCTCTGCACCTAGCTCTCCCCCCCACTTCTATGCGTCCCCACTGCTAATAGCTCTCTCCCTTCCTCCTGTGCTTTCCTCAGCAACTAGCTCTCTGCCCCACTTCTATGCTTCCCCTCTGCTACTAGCTCTCTCCTTCCCTCCTGTACTTTCTTGCCCCTCCTGGCATTCTTCTGCACTCCTGTCTATCCCTTCTGCTCCTATCTCTCTCTCCCACTTCTATTCTTCCCCTCTGCTACTAGCTCTCTCCCTCCCTCCTGTGCTTCCCTGCTTTTCCTGTGCACCTAGCTCTCTGCCCCACTTCTACGCTTCCCCTCTGCTACCAGCTCTCTCCCTCCCTCCTGTGCTTCCCTGCTCTTCCTGGTATTCTTCTGCACTCCTGTATATTCCTTCTGCTCCTAGCTCTCTCCCCCACTTTGTCTTCATTCCCATAGTGTCCCTCTGTCTAGTCTTCCTCCACTTTGACCTGCTCAATCTCTACTTCTCTCATCCTCCTCTCTCTTTAACTCTCCTGTTGTTGGTGTTGTCTCAGAGGTAACTAATTAAATACTAATTAGGGTTAGGGTTGGGGTTATTGTAAATCCATACACATTACATTACAAAATTTTATGTGACAAGCATCAGAGAGAAGGAACACAATCAGTTAACCCTGTCAGCATTTTAGTGCCAGCAGATTAACTGTCAGTTTTCATGCCAGAGGCATTCCATATTATCACACCCACAGGACACAAAGCATCTTGCAGAAATGCCCGTCACTGCTGCTTGCAGGTAATGGATCTGCTCTGAAGTCACCACAGTCAAATCAGTGATAAATAAAATACTGCACACGGACATTCCCTTCCTACTAATAAAAGCCTGTGTACAACGGAAAGTTTTTATACACAAAATAAAAAAAAAAGTAACAGCTTCTAATAACCATATTTGTAGCCCATTTAAAGCCTGGCAGCAGACAATGAACCTTTTACACTTAGTATTTTCATAATATTGTTATAAACACAACACTGTTGGAAAGCAAAGTACACATTAAACCCAATGCTATCTTTTATACCTCTCTATATTTTTTTTCTTGCAATCACTGGCCAGCATTCTTGCCCTTTAGGGGATGTGTGTAAAACGCTGTCCTTTGCATCAAACTTTACACTTCTTGCATAATTCATGGACTTTTCTTCCCAGCTATTTGTATTTACAGTCACCAGGCGAGATGATATATTCAGATGCTCCCTGAGATGGGCAGAGAAGGCTGGCGAGTTAGTCGTTCCTGTGGTGGACGCATATGTTCTGGGTGTTTGGAAATGGATAATGAGGAGGCGGTTTGCAAGTTTAACTAAGCGTAGTATATACAAGCAAGTCGCTTAAAACACTGTCATTTTTAAAACAAAAAAAATCTGCTGTTCATAACAGCCAACCATTTAGTCTCTCCCTCCTTTAAAATCCTGGACAGGCTGTGGATTTGTGACGTGCCATCTAAAGCACTGAGCAGTTTGGCGACACAAACCGCATCATCAAGTGCCACCCTTGGCACCCAAGTGCCATAATACAACCACTAGCTGAATGGCGGCTGTGTCATTGTTCAAATCCATTTGGAAATAGAAAATTGCTAATGGCAGTGGGAACCTATTTTGCCGTTCCCAATAGCTACAG
This sequence comes from Limnodynastes dumerilii, assembly GCA_011038615.1. Taxonomy (NCBI): domain Eukaryota; kingdom Metazoa; phylum Chordata; class Amphibia; order Anura; family Limnodynastidae; genus Limnodynastes; species Limnodynastes dumerilii. The sequence continues at coordinate 391,009 of WWET01000970.1, forward strand.
GGTGTGGTGGGTATAAGGTTAGGCTTAAGTCTTAAGGGAAAGAATACTATTAGGCTGCAGGGTGTTGGAGGGTTAGGATCAGGATGCAAGGTATGGACAGTTAGGGTTAGGCTGCAGGGCATGAAGGGTTAGGGTTAGGCTGTGAGGCATGGGCGGTTACTGTTAGGCTGCAGGGCATGGGCGGTTACTGTTAGGCATGCGGATCTTCTAGCATACAGAACTAAATTCCGTACACCTGGAGATCCATATCGCAACATCTGGCATGCATGCGCAGAAATTACCATTAGGCTTACTTATGCAAGGGGCTTGTGCAACTTACAGGACAGTCCGCTCCCAATAGCTAAACTTAATGCCTAAAATAAGACTGAGATATCAGAAATTGGGATCTTCCAGATCCTGCTCTTGGAAATCGCCGGATGAACTGAGCTTAACGTTCTTAGGTTCCTTTAGGCCCAGCCATTGATTTGGTCAGATGCTATTTGCAGCATTACACTGTAGGGGATAGGGCTTAAACATGGAAAGTTTGCATTCCTATCAACATAATGAGAACCAGAAATAAAGGAAGGCGCAGGGAATTTGTTTTACAATAAGGAAGAAAAAAATGTATTATCCAAAAAAGGATCAAATCAGAGCACATTCTACTGAAAAAATGTCGTTTTAAATTTTAAGCTACTTATGTGTGCTTTCAATTTTCCAGCACACTGTGTATCTTATACTTAATGGCTAGAAAATGGTCATTACTTTTAAACAGAGTAATATTTTCCCCTCTGCCGTTTTTATCTGTTCGCTTCATAAATATTTTAAACTCTAAAGGTAGTATTCATCTCTCAAGAGCAATGAGGCAATAAGCCCTGGCTGGCCCTGAAAGGTATGGTCGTCCCAGTGCTTGCAATCATTAAACCATGGATTTAATCAGTCAATATGCCACGGAACAAAGCTGAAGACAGCGTTCAGGGGGTCTGTGGATCGATAAAGCTGTGAGCTACAAAAATGACAAAACGCTTCCACCTTCATATAGAGACTCAAATAGGCTAAACCAAAGAAGGTGCATATGCACTAAGCCATATTTGCTGAAAGAAACAAAACACTTAATGTGATGTTATTGGAAAAAGGGTGGGTGTCTTTATTAGGGGAGTAAATCCATCACGCTGCGTAATTCTATGAAACCAGAGAAAGCTATTGATAAGCTAACAAAAACTCAGATAATTGGATAATTGGTTAAATAATGTTGTAGTTGCTGATATTTTTCCTTTTGGGAAAAAATAATTTGTCCCCCTCACAATGACATTTCAAAGAAAATGAGAACAAAAACTGCAGCCCTTATACACTGTATAATAATGTGGTCTGTATCATCATGATCTTTTCCATTAGGTACAATATACTCCGCCCCTGAGCTTGCAACTGTCACTCACCTGGTTTAAATGACTTAACTGATATTTAAAAAAATGATTTGTCTCTTCGACAAAGATGGTTACCATAGTAACTGACAGTTGGAAACTGAGAAGCAGAGTAATTTGTACCTAATGGAATGGGTCATAGTGGAGGGTCTGTATCAAAAACCCATAGTTTTCACGTATTATATAAAGTTTCTTGACTTGTCCTATATGTACGTGTCAAGTGTTGCGAAACATGACATTAAGCGCAATTCCTTGCCATGAGAGGCCAGATCTCCAGAAGGATATAAATCCTTTAGAGACTGTACAAAAAAAGGGCAACTAAAATCACTTCACAAAGCTTACCTGGGCAGACTAAAAGAGCTTAAACATGTATAGTTTGGAATAGAGAAGGGTTTTTTTAACAAGGTACTAGAGGGACACATTCTTCAAATGAAAAGGAAATATTAGAACATGAAGACATGCACTGAAACTAGAGGGAAGGAGGTTCAGAGGAGATCGGAGGGGAAATGACTTCACAGAAAGGGCAGTAGGTAAGTGGAACAGCCTCCCATAAGAGGAGGTAGAGCCTAATAGAGTAGAGCAATTTAAACATGCTTGGGATAGAAATAAGGGCATCTTGACAAAGAACTAAGGACCTGCAGTCAAATTCTATGGTTCTATGAGAGGTTGAGAGCCACAGCATGGTGACTGGAATCACATATTAAGTAGGACGCATTTAACTATAATTCTGAGACTCGAGTTATTAGACAGGGCCAGTTCCAGACTTAACATCCATCAAGATCCGTCCAGGGTATGCAGCTCTTGCACACGGGCTGCTTACAAAAAGTGCATGTTTTCCAATCCTAGAGATCGGAAAATGTTCCCTCCATGTATGTGAGGATCTGGTCCATTGGACTTGATTTAGAGATTGTAAATAAGAGAGGAAAGTTACTCCTAGGCAAAACCATGTTGATTTTTGAGGAGTCAAATTTCATATGTTGCAAGCAGTATTAGAGTTTAGAGTTGGCGTTTCCCAGATAAATAACAGTGTAAAAGTAAAGCTGGACAGTATCTATGTGCAGCAAGCAAAAGCAAAGATATATCCCTGCATGCAAACTTGACTCCACCTGCAGTCAACATGGTTTTGCCCAGGAGTAACTTTCCTTTATTATTTTCAAGCTCCTTCTTAAGTCTGAATCAGGCCCATTATGTTTAAATAAGGTAGTGCAGCAGATTACAAGCTATGGTACAATGGTATTGAAACAGGTGTAAGTAACAGGACAGTAATGACCAGGTATTCTATGCTCCTGTCTTGGTAAATGCCAATGTCCAGCCATTGTGTGGGAGTGAATATCAGGGTGATAGGTGTACCACTTTGCTTGTGACCACAAGAGCAGAATGACGTGGCCATCCCTCTTTTAGGGAATTTCAACATTTGGCTTAGGCTGCTTGGAAAACATTATAAGGAAGGCAACCCAGGTTATTTGCCAGCGACTGAACTTGTTAAAATAATCAGAGACAGATCTAGAAATTGGTCTGTGGAGAGAGAGAAAAGCCTACAGAGACAAAGGAAAGAGCCTACAGGGACAAAGGAGGGTTCTACAGAGACAGAGGAAGGGCCTACAGAGACAGAGGAGAGAGTCTACAGCAACAAAAGTGGGTTCTACAGAGACAGAGGAAGGGCCTACAGCCTACAGGGACAATGGAGGGCCTACAGAGACAGAACTGAGGAGTCGTGAGATGTATCACATATTTAGTAACTTGTAGTAAATATCTGAAAACAATTTGTGTTATCTCTCCTGTTATTAAAATGTTTGGACCTAAATAAAATAAAAATGGGATTGTTTGATATTTCTTTTGGCCTGGGGGCACCTTGAAAGAAATTTGAGCCACTAAGAGGACCTTGATCTCAGAAATTTGGGAACCACTGCCTTATTCTATTCAATTAAACGCACAATGACTGCACTTCCACCCATTATAGAGAGCAATACCGTACTTCACATTTCACTAAATTTATACTGAGGGACATGGGTTGACACAAAGAAGGGAAACTCATTCTACTGAGTAGAAGGGACAGGGCTGGGGATTTTGTCAGTGAAATGGGCTAAAATTTTAAGCCGTTACAGACATTGGACCGTATTCACACATGATTTTGCTACTTTTTCCGTGCGTATTTTTAGAATTGGATAAATTGCGCATGCGTAGTAACTTTCTTTACGCAAGCTACGTAGGATTTCCATTAGGCACGGACTTCAAATCCGTGCTTCGTGAGATATGTACGAAGGAGCGCGCCAGACCTCCATACGTAGGAAGTTAAGTTAAAGTGGGTGGGGGGAGGTATTTAAATGGACTAATATGGGCGCACGCACCTAAGCAATTTAAGCACAAATATACGCACGGGCAGTTAAGGTTGCCCCATGGTGGCGGAAGTCTGAAAAAATTCCTAAGTGTGAGGAGAGTGTCATGGGTGTTGCCTTGCTACTTAGGCGCGTATATTTGCCAATCCTTGTGTACTTATTTCACATTTAAGTGTGAATACGGTCCATTGATACAAAAATGCTAAAAAAAATTATTATAAAAGCATTCATTAAAATTCTAAGCCTTTAAGTGCTTGAAAACTACATTTTAGTTGCAGCTGAACATAGCATAGATATATTCAATGACTAAATTGCAAAAGTGTTAATTTGCCTTAATGGTAAGACATGATCGGAATAATGATATTTATAGTGGAAT
>WWET01000970.1:406359-434030 GCA_011038615.1 Limnodynastes dumerilii
ACCAAAACATCAGCCAGAAAGCATAGGAACTGAGAAGTGGTCTGTGGTCAACACCTGCAGAACCATTCCTTTATTGGGGGTGTCTTGCTAATTGCCTATAATTTCCAACTGTTGTCTATTCCATTTGCACAACAGCATGTGAAATTGATTGTCAATCAGTGTTGCTTCCTAAGTGGACAGTTTGATTACACAGAAGTGTGATTGACTTGTAGTTACAGTGTGTTGTTTAAGTGTTCCCTTTATTTTTTTGAGCAGTGTATATACCAGATATTGAATGCAATAAGCACAGTTGCACCTGACTTTAACCATCTTACTCATTCAAATTCCTATCTATGATTGTTTGAAGAACACATTTGTGTGGTCAAAGTTATAAAACAACTTTCTATGACAGAAGCGCTCATATGTATATGGAAAAAGTCTCTTCATGAAAATCACAAATACCGTCGGGGAATAGATAATAATTTTCTGCACATAACAGGATTAAGAAATGAAATTTCTCAGTAAAATGTTCAAAGATAAGTCCTAGTTCCTTATTTTCATCACAATGACTCTCCAAGGTTGGAGATGATCATGTAAATTAAAAGAAAAGGGAGACAGGGGAGGGAAAAACCCTCGTCGTCTAGATTGTTTCAGAATATGGTCAATATATAAAGTAATGTGCTCACAATAAATGCCTCTTGGGCTGTCTGCATAGCATATAGGTGATGTTATCGCTGGAAGACTCTACCTCTTTCATACAAGTCTCTCTGGTCACCAATGTAGTAGGATGATGATGTCATCACTCAAGAATTGTATTTATGCAATGCCCTGCTTTGAAAAAGTCTGCTGGTCCAGACAAAACGCGTAAGCTGTTATCTCTATCCGGAACTAATACTGAGGGGAAAATTGGAGGCACTAACAGGAACTTATGTAGAGGAGGAGAATCAATGTATTCACTGCTATACGAAAACTCTGCTAACGGGGCAGCGACTGATATTCATTGGCGTACGGCACGCAGGGTGTCTCTGCGCGGAGTACGGACCCTGACATCTGTGGCTATCTGGGGGCACGGCCCAGCTTTCCATCTCCCAGGACTTGGTAATATTGCTTGCTCTTTCACTTTGGATGCTTGCGAAAGACCTTTACTCTGATCACCAGCTTTTTTCATTCTGCCAAATCCCGTTGCTCACGGAGCAGCCTTCATTGGAAGTATAATCCTTACCATCTCAACCTATTAACAGGAATTACCACAATACCTCCTGTCTGATACCTTACTAACTCCTCCAATAATCTATACCTGATCATCCTCTCATATAACCCTAATCAAAATTGAACCACATATTTTATTTTATTTTTAATAGTGTATAATTAAACTGAGTTTATTTACAAGGTTGCCATCTGTTGTGATTCATCAGAACCACCGTATAGATTGGTTTCATTTGTTATTAGCGCTGTATTTATTTCTATATATTTCGTGCAATAAAAGTACTTGACTTCGATGCATATCAGTTTTTGTTATTCTTTTCCGCGTTTAGAAGGATGATCCGAGTCATGTAATTCGTTGTTACAAAGAATCTCATTCTAAACAAAATAATTTATTTTCCAAAGATTTCATAAAATGTTACTTTTAAAAGATCTAAGATAAAAGATCCCCCTGATAATCAGGTCTCCGTGCGGCTGCGGCACACAGCCGATCCTAAAGTTCAAGTGCTGGTATAAACAGCTGGCAAATTGTAAACAGCAGGGGGCCCGATAGCCATGCTGTAAAGGCAAATATTAAATACTGTATACTGTACTGTGTGCCGTTCACCGCTGCAGTGTCCTATACCACAAAGCGTTTCAGCTAGCTCTGTCGCCTTTTTTCAAGGAGTGTCATTCTGTTTAATGTTTAAAGTTTCAAACATCTTTAATGAACACTAATAAAAATGATCACTTTTTTTAAAGCAACAACTGCATGTTTTAGGGAGCACAGGACTAGCATATATCTAAAGTTTTACAAGTGTAAGATTCCAAGTAGGAATCCCAAGATAGTACCGGGAAAACCCATATTGTCCCTTCCACATAGGACCACTCACCTTGTTATTGGACCACTCACCTTGTTATTGGACCTACTGCAGCTCCCATTAGGATCTAAGTTTGTGGTTTAGCGCATATTATGTATATAAACCCTACAAAGTCAATCCTTCTGTGTCTGTGTAAAACAGCTGTTGCAATTGCATGGCTCCCAAGAGGACTTTTGGCCCCAGTACATTTTGGAGTCCTGTGTCCTGATTTACTAAGCTGTGGGTTTTGAAAGAGTGGAGCGTTTTCCCATAGCAACCAATCTGATTCTAGCTGACGTTCTCTAGAATGCAATAGTTAAATAAGACCTAGAATCGGATTGGGTGCTATGGGCAAACTCTCCACTCTTTCAAAACCCACAGCTTAGTAAATCTGGACCCTGGAGTCACTCCATAGACACTTATGCAGAATTTGGATTAGACTAGGGCCCCCCCCCAGACAGGCAGCAGTACTTTGTACCCTCTCCCTTTCAATAGCATGGCAAAACACATACGTGGAAAACAAAGAAGCTAGTCAGGGTCCCAATGGAGATTCGTAATAAGGAAAGCCAAAAGGCTAGGTTTGCTGCAGTCCAGGACAGTGCATAAGACGCACTGACACAAGGGTAAAAGTTGGATATCCTACACTAAGAACTGTTCCACATATAGATATGTGTATGAAGCATTGTAGGAGATCTATATATTTTGTCTCTTCTTAAACAATAATTGAGGTTTGTGATTTCATCTCTTTATAAATGACGTTCATAAAAATAACTAAATGATCAACCATTCTCTATAACATAAGAAGCTGTTAAAGCCACTGGAAACATTTTGGCCATAAAATGCATTTACTCCTAAAACTTGGATAACTTTTTTCAACAGGGTAACCAAGGTAACTGGAGAGGAGATTGCGATCAGTGTGCCCTACTTCTATTAATGAAAACCTATTAAGGATTCCATTCCATTAGTCTTCCGTGCTGTGCCCTTATGACTCTCCAACCTCAGCCTATATTACCCGCAGTAAGCTGTTCGCTTATATTCTTCTCACTTAATTGAGCAAGTGATATTTTCGCTTAAGTAGTAATTCCAGGCAAAACACACTGAGACAGATGGTCATTACAGTGCCCTCTACTTGGCCCCATTTTATATGGTGAAAAGCATTCAAAGGAGATAATGATATCTTTATTAGTTCAAGAACGGGAAGTCTGGAATCTAGTCATTAAGAGACAATTATACATAGGTCCATACGTAGACATTTGCATTATGTGTGAATTCCCCCCCCTTACACTGAGGGGTAAGTTCTACTAATTTATTATAGATTCATCCTCAAATATGCCATTGTCGATGGATAATGCAAGCCGGGGCAGAACCACCATTGGTGCAACAGCACCAGGGCCCATGCTGATACAAGGGCCCATAGCCGTCATCACAGCACCGCCGAAACCCCCCACCGGGTTACCCGGGACATCATCAGGGCCAAAGCATATTTTTTGCACCTGGGCCCACAGCTCACTAGTTCCGCCTCTGAATCCAAGGATTCACAATGGGCTGGATCAGGACTTCTACAAGCTGGAGTCGGGTGTCTGGAATGAAGTGATCATGTCCTGGGCAGATGTTCCGCAGCTGATCTCCTTCAGTACAGAACGTGATCCACATGGCAGTGAGTGGCATGCATCCCGCATGCCTAGAGCCTGCAACGGAGGCAGGGATAGGCATGCAGAATAGGCTGTGAGAGCGGCAATTAGCAGTTCCGCACAGACGTGTGCGTATGGAAGCAGATCCCCACGGAACAGTTAAGGTTGCTTTATGTCTGTGGATTTTGTATAAAAAGTAGAGTACTCCCCTCTTTCGTGTGGACTTTCAGACCTCCATATGGCCTATGTATGGCCCAGTACCTATATCAATACAAGCTTAAATTTAGTAAGCAGTAACCAGACTCCCCACCAAGTACATGAGCAGACCCATCTGCTCTGCATCCATATGGTCTGCTTTACTGTAAGCACTGCGGATGCAGAAGAGTAGCCGCCATGGTATTCAGTCATAAAAATTCTAGGAGTATCTGTTGGCGTCCTTTAGTCCTTATTACTGACTGCATACCATATAATAAATCTACACAGACGGGTTTGGGTCTCCGGATAGAACATCTCTTTTTTGAAATGGCTTTTATGACCAGCCAATTCCAAACTGGCTGTGAAATCAATTGCTTCTGCCTCACCGAGGAGCAATCAATCATCCAAAGAACGTAGATGCAGCGGCAAATGGTGAGTGTTTTGTAACTCCAGCCCTTATCCTAATCCTTACCCTAACCCTCCCCTTACATTAGCCTAACCCTAAACGCACTGCTCCCCGCAGCCTAACCCTAAGACTACGCTCCCCACATCCTGACTCTAAGACTCCCTTCACCCCAGCCTAAGCCTCCCTTCCCCACAGCATAACTCTAAGTATCCACAGTCTGACCATAAAACTCCCTTCCCCACAGCTTGACCCTTAGACTTCCTTCTCCGCAGCCTGACCCTAAGACTCCCTTCCCCACAGCCTGACCCTAAGACTCCCTTCCCCACAGCCTGACCCCAAGACTCCCTTCCCCACAGCCTGACCCCAAGACTCCCTTCCCCACAGCCTGACCCCAAGACTCCCTTCCCCACAGCCTGACCCCAAGACTCCCTTCCCCACAGCCTGACCCCAAGACTCCCTTCCCCACAGCCTGACCATAAATTCTACAAACTTACCCATTCATTAGTAAAAGTTTCTAATTAGTAATATTTTCCAAATAGAAGCAGCCAAAAATGAGCTTTTGGTTGCCTGCATTTCGAAAATAAAACTTTGGTTCTGCAAAATGCATCCCATATAGTCACATCAATCTAAGCTCATTAGTTATTTGACCAGGTCTGGTGCAAATGTAATCTCATGGTAGTATCAGGCTAGATCAATGTGCTGAGCTTCCAAGCTGTGCACAATAGGTTATTTCATAGTTGTCTTCACGAGATTATTTTGCAGAATGCTTCATAGTCACAAGAATTCCATTCTAATATTGATCTTCCATCATGCCGAAAACATTTTGTGTTGACACCAGACGTACTGTCATCCTCATTGTAATTTTCTCTTTCCTTTGGTCACTCAGGTCTTTGTGCTCTTAAAATATTTGTCCACTTTCCGGATGACTTGTATCCCTCTCTTTGAAAGTTTATTCCTACTGTGCAAGTTCCACTGTTACGCTTATTAAAAGGATAGAAATCACTATGTTCAGAGCAATTTATGCCTGTCTAGGTGTGCTGCGCTGCGTATGAAAATGACATCAAAACTATTTTTACAAATGGGAATTTCTTTAAAACTGTAATCAGTTGGTTACATACTTCAGACCTGTCACAAAACGCAGGACCTCAGCTGTCTGCAGACCGTCAATCCTTTTCCAGTTCATGTCACCTGGTCCAGCCCAGGTCAAGTCTAATCCTGTTCCAGTTCAAGCCACCTGGTCCAGCCCAAATCAAGGCTTGCTTCAGTTCCACTCCGGACCCAGTCCAGATTCAGTCAAGCCTTGCTCCAGTTCCACTCCTGGCCCAGTGCAGGTTCAGTCAAGCCTTGTTCCAGTTCCACTCCTGGCCCAGTCCAGGTTCAGTCATGCCTTGCTCCAGTTCCACTCCCGGCCCAGTCCAGGTTCAGTCAAGCCTTGCTCCAGTTCCACTCCTGGCCCAGTCAAGCCTTGCTCCAGTTCCACTCCTGGCCTAGTCCTGGTTCAGGCAAGCCTTGCTCCAGTTCCACTCCTGGCCCAGTCAAGCCTTAATCCAGTTCCACTCCTGACCAGTCCTGGTTCAGGCAAGCCTTGCTCCAGTTCCACTCCTGGCCTAGTCCAGGTTCAGGCAAGTCTTGTTCCAGTTCCATTCCTGGTCAAGCCACGTCAAGCCTGCATCCCTTTGCCCATTGACTCATGAACAAATCCTATATTAAGGCTCCAAGCTTCCGCTACCTCGCTGAATCTGCACTATCTCGTCCTCAGGAACCCAGAGCGGATACCCGCCCAAATCAGTCCATAATAAGGCAAGGCCAACCAGTGGCCCTCCAGGTGAAACTACGAGTCCAAGCATGATTTAACTGCACAAGCATAATGGATACCTGACATATCATGCTGGTACTGGTAGTTTTACAACAACCGAAGTCAGATTTACTAAGCTGCGGGTTTGGAAAAGTGGAGATGACATTCTCTAGTATATAAAAAGAAAGTGAAAGCTAGAATCTGATTGGTTGCTATGGGCAACATCTCCACTTTTCCAGACCCACAGCTTAGTAAATATGGCTCCTGGCTGTCCGGGCCTGACATACTTGAATATAAATAGGGAACTTCAATCTCTGCACTCCCTCCCAATGGTCGCTTCCCTTTTCTTTCACAATTCAGACAACCTGTATATGTATTTACCTTAGACTTATACCTTGTAGCATGTCCCTGACAATGGGCCTGATTCAGACTTAAGAGGGTGCTTAAAATGAGAGGAAAGTTACTCCTAAACCATGTTGATTGCAGGGGGAGTCAAGGTAATTGTATTCTTTGCATACAGGGATATATCTTTGAATTGCTTACTGCACACAGATACTGACCAGCTTTACTATCACACTGTTATTTAGACTTGGGCTAGGAAACATCACCTCTCAACTCTAATACGGTTTGCAACAGATGAAATATGACTCCCCTGCAATCAACATGGTTAAGGCCAGGAGTAACTTTCCTCTCTTATTTTAAGCACCTTCTTAAGTCTGAATCAGGCCCAATATGATTGCGAGTTGGACATATCATTGAATTGGAGAGAGTCATTGGCCTTCCCTCTGCTTGATTACCAATATATGGAGTGTGAGAATGTGACAGCTACATCTCCATTACAAAGTCATTTTTTAGGTTAAATGAAATGTTCTCATTGACAGTTAATGTTCCTTATAATTGTGTTATATTTATTTATGAGTAAAGGCTGCTGGCTTCCAAGTATGAAACACACCGCGACTGTCATTATTTCTGAGGGACATCTCAATTCACACACTGCAAAAGAAGACTGGGCTTGGTGAAACACGGGCAGTCACTGAAAAGTGGGTGGATTTGGGTGGGAAGGAAGCAGGACGGAGATATATATCACAGACTCCACCAGAGGAATTATTCAGGACAATAACTTATCAAACACATGCATTTGGCTATCAATGCTTGGACGTATAGCTCCAAAATTGCTGTTGGACCACAGGCTGACCTGCTCTTATCTAGTTTATCAGGAGCATAGAACACTTGCAGCATTATTGCACTATGTATTACTTGTATACATGTATTAGATTAGTCAGGAATACATAAAAAATATCAAATTAAGGATCAATAAGCGACCCTCCCTCTGATTTGCCCTTGCTCATCCCACTTTGAACAAGACTTTTCGTATTGGGATGCACAAATCAGCAAGGTTAGGGACCTCCAGGGGGTAGATTGCTAAAATACACAGCTTATGTTTATAAGGGACCTGCAAAGCAGCTTTTCAAAGAACAAAGCAGGGTCATCGGGCCTGATCCAAACCTACGCATGAGAGCGGAGCGGATTATCGCTCCAGCGTAAAAACTTTCACTCCCACGACACACCCCTTACCTTTACCTCCGTATGCCGGCTGAACCCTACCTTAACTTTTCCCGGCGTCGGTACGAATTTTCGTAGCGATGCGCTGATCGTATCGGCCTAAGCACGCCCATATTGTACAATTTAAATGGCTCCCCCCACCTACATTCTCTAACTCCAGTGTCCGTACTAACCTCGTAAAATAAACACGGGCCATCGTCGGAAAAAACGCAAAGAATCCGGACGCTTACGACCAGCGTACGTTCGCTTGCGATCGTATGTCTGGATCAGGCCCATCGTCTCTATATGCACGGAATGGAGAATAGACCGGGTCCACACCGCCACACGACAGCCCACTAACATAAGCTGCTTGAGGAATTCGGCTGAAGACCTGGCAGTGCACATGTGAATGTTCCACAATGGATTTCCAGGTGTACGGAACTTAGTTCTGTATGCCTGGAGATCCGTCCGAGTGGGGAGTGACAGGGGAATTCGCCTACCCTCTGTCAGACCTCTGTGCATTCATCCAATGTGCCTAACAGCTAATCATGTGATGTTCACATGTCACTTTAGTCATGCCCACTACTGTCCATAACCCATTGGATGATATTGAATCACTGACCGATAGATATGTCCTGCTCTCAAAAAATCCACCTAACAGCGCAGTAAGGGATGGTCACAAGAATTTTAGTTCCTTTTCGGCTGTCTCTATTTCGAATAGGCGGCCATTTTAGATTTTTTTCCATGAATGGGTGAGTATGCTGATCAGGGAGGGGGGGGGGCCTTAGGGTTAGGCTACACAGAAGTGTTAGGGTCTGGCTGTGGAGAAGGGAGGGTTAGGGTTAGAATTAGGGAAAGGGTTAGGGTAGTGTGTTCCACTTATCTATCGGAATTCGGTGCTCCGGGGTTTGAGGCAATCAATATCCCAGCTAGTTCAAAACTGGCTGGGAAAGAACGGCCCTTTTGAACTAGTGCTGTTCTTAGCAGGGGCCAACACCCAGTAGGGGGGCACAGAAAACTATTTACATTGTGACATAGGGCCTGATCCTGAGCTACGGCCGCCTTTACATTGTGACATACTTCCAATTTAAGAATCAAAATTGACTCAAGAAAGACAAAAGTTGAAACAAGTAAAGTGAATGGAACAAAAAATAATTACTAAAAATAGAGATGTAGGAAAGCATTCACATATATTATAAACAGGCTGTGTCAGCACCGGCTAGGTCCAATCCATCATTTTATTTTGTTTTCCCTTGCATCCAGGCTACGATCTATCAAAATTGTGTCTTGATCTATCTGTACTTGTCATGTGGAAATTAGATAAAACTTGGTCATGGCAGTTATGTAAAAACGTTCACGACAGAAATGGGAGAGCAGGAAAGCACTTGAAGTGAAAGATTTCAGCGTCAGCCTTCTTCACACTATGCAATCATTTAAATGAGGAAACTGAAAGCTGGGTGCTAAGAAAGGGAGTTTTATAGTTATTTTGTTTAATGCAGACGTTTACATGCAAGACATCGACAAAACTTCCCATCTCTGCCAGGCATAGTTTGAGTTTCTCTTTTGTGGTTCATCTAATTTATTTTAACCGCAATACAGAGTCTCTACACTGTGTTCCAGTTGAAAAGAAAGGAAAGGCACAAGCACACCATACTTAAAAATATCGGGCTAGATCCAGCTTTAAGAAATTATAAATTATATATAAGTCAGCTGTGAATTGGCACTGTGGATGCGCAGTACCAATATTGCCGCAACGGAACATGGCCACCCAATGTTGTGTTTCGTGTATAATTCTGCGACTGACCTACACAATTTTAAGGGTAGGAATTGAGGCCACCATATAAATGTCCTAATACCCCAACAAAACAATTACACACACTCTACCAATTTGTTGTGTGCCTATAGGTACAAAATAGACAATGAACCAGACTCTCCCTTCTGATTTTCTCTACGCTCTGCGAACCAATCAAAACTTGTGAACAGCTGCCATTTTTGATAGGGAAGTGGTTGGAGAATCGATCGCACTGATATCACAGCCAGGGGAGGATTGGGAACTTAAAGTGGCCCTGGAAAAGTCCTGAAAGACGCCACATGTGGGTGGGGCAAATAAAGGCTGGATATTGAATAAAGAACCTTAGTAAAAGTAGTGCAAATATATAATGTTGATGGGATTATTTATAGATGATTAAGTACAAAAAAAAGTGTTACGTGAGCCAGCTACAATTACATAAATCATCTACAGACTGGCATTTCAAAAAAAATAAATTAAAAAAAAAAAGATATATCCTGAAATCTATACAATAGAGAGAGCATCTCCACCCAATACAGACAGCATCCAAGTGAATTCTATTCTATACAGACACCGCTCATTACTGTCCACACCCTTGCTCTCTTCAAACAAAATAAGGACTAGAAGACCCCAAAAGACAACTGATCTACCAGGAAAGTTAACAGTATGTCCTAGGGCCAATCCACCCGATCACAGCCCTGCAATTGCAGATATCCATCCATTTGTTCACTGCACATATGGACACAAACTAATCGTAAGGAAGGATTCAGTCCAATATTACTGCTTAATTATGATGATTTAAGACACTGGACCAGATTTACTAAGCTGCGGGTTTGGAAAAGTGGCGATGTTGCCTATAGCAACCAATCAGATTCTAGCTCTCACTTTCTTTTTACATAATAGAGAATGCTAGCTAAAATCTGATTGGTTGCTATGGGCAACATCTCCACTTTTCCAAACCCGCAGCTTAGTAAATTTGGCCCAACGTCTCTGCAGTCTCCCTGCAATGCTGGCATACAAATACCACTGATGATAAATGATTGAAAACCAAACTGCAAAATCCCATTTCCTATTGTGCTGTTGCGGACAGGGGCAGAATTTGGATGGGTGGGATTAGGTGGGGCTAGGAAGGACTGGGGGGCGAAGCTTGGCGGGACCGCTGTCTGATAGAAGCTAATAGAGGCTGACAGTTGTGCTCAGAATGCCATGTATGAATACTGAGCGCTACTGCGCTATACAAACATCCAATCATATATGGAGTGCTGAGGCTGACAGCTTGTGACTGCCACGAACCTTCCTCTCCTCCTAGCCCCATAACAGCTGCACCTCTTACACTTCCTATAGTCACGCCCCGGTTACATAGCATATAATACTAAAGGAGAAAATCTAAAACTACATAACACACGGGAAACAGAAGTCAATAAAGCTGCAGTGTCACTTTCACACAATCATATCCACGTTCCTGTGTTACTTTCAAGGCCACTGTAATAAAGCTCTTTGTTTACTTTTCATTTTAGTTTCTGAATGCGATTCACTTCAATTTAAAAACTCCAAGTATAGAATCATGAAAATAAAAGCTTAAAAAATGTCAAATATTCTAAGCAATGGTCAAAAAAACCCAAAAAAAAACAACAATGTATTGACTGTGGCAATGGTGTCTATTTATTAAGGGCAAGAGCGAAAAAAAAAAAGTACTTTCTCCTGTGCTAGAACTCAGGGAATAATTAAAGCATTAAAATCCTCGCTGAATGTACCCTTTATTCATTCCTTTAAAAAAATATTTTTTATAAGAATGCAACTTATCATATTTTACATTATATTGTTGCCAATACAGAGCTTGATTTTATAAATGAATGTACAATGCCTTTTACCTGTCCAATAAACCTGGGTAATATATTAATTTGCAACTGAAATGTATAAATGCATTAACAAATTTCTTTTTTAGCTTTCACCATAATATTAATACATTTTTCTTTTCTTGGAATAAAAATCTTAAACACACACATACTCTCAGTTTATTATACAACAACTAAAGCCGATTATTAATGCCAGCAGAAGGTGGCCCGATAAACAAGCAATGGTCCTGTTATCTGGGCCCTACACCTCTCTTGCTGGCACTGATAATCCTAAAATATCAGGCGCTATCACCCGGATGATAGGGCCAATAATCGCTCTCTAGTGCAGTGGTTCCCAAACTTTCTCAGTTCGAGGCACCCTTAGGGTCTCCATATTTTTTTCAAAGCACCCCTAAGACAAAAATAGAATAGAATACAATAGGAAATTTAAACATTCCGAGGCACCCCGGTGAGAGCGTCGCGGCACCCCAGGAAGCCGCGGCGCACAGTTTGGGAACCACTGATCTAGTGTATGGCCAGCTTAAAGAAGATGAAAAGCTTTTGAAAATATGAAAATATTGCTACCTTAACTGATATCTCTCAAGAGAAAGAAAGAAAAAAAATTTCAGAGGTGTCTAAGCCCCTCTGCTCACTCGCAAAGTAGTAAACACTAACTTTTTTTTCTTTAGAACAATAGTAATAGGAAGTAATAAAAACTACCGAAAACACTATAGCTAAAGTACCACACAAGACAGTCAGCAACAATTTTTTTTAAATGCAGTACGGAGTTTATGGGGTTGATTCAGAGATGAGATTGCGAAAAGATCGCAAATATACGCACCTTAGGTAAGATCTTACCATGTTCCAGCCCACTGCATAAACAGTCACCCCCCTTGCAAACAGCGGTGGATCTTAAAGTTATACCACCATTGACTAACCCCAACTCTGCGCTGTCATTTGAGATCTTAAGGGAAGTAGTAGCGTTTACTTGCGATCCTAAGTGTCTGCCCGCGCCCACTTTCCCTCATCTCCCTGCCTCCCCCGCCCATTTTCATGCAAATCCTTAAGATCTTAAACTTTCGCAGCACTTAAGATCTTAAGTGCTTGCGATCGATTCAAACTTAAGCTCTTAGCGAATTTACGCTCCTAACCGCTATGTAGACAGCATTGCACTATTACTACGCATGCGCAGTAATGCGAATTTTCTAAGATCCTAAATATACGCTCCTAAGTGCCGTGGAAATCGTATCTCTGAATCAGCCCCTATAAGTGGGAAAATAAGGGAGGAAAGCAAGTAAGACTTGGGAGCTAGGAACCTGAACACGCAAATCTAATGCATCTCGTGTGCTCTATTTGCACATATCACATTACCTTATATTACATAAAGGGCCTGATTCAATTAAACGCAAAAAAAAAAATTTCTGCCGTTTTTTCCATGTATTTTGCTCATTTGCATATGAATTTCCGCGCAAATTTTTTTGTCCCGATTCAATTCCATTTTTTTCAGCGTTATTTTTTGGTCTATCGCGCAAATTTTTTGTCCCGATTAAAATGCATTGCAAGTGCGAATTTTTGCAATTCAATTGCATTACACGCGCAAAAAATTTGCGCATTATTTTACATCATTTTTTGCGCACCTCATCAAGGTGCGTATTATGAAATGTAGGATAAAATTTATGAAAACTGTACAGCTCCTCTATAGGATACTCCATTTAAATATGAGTATCATATAGATATATCATCTACCACATCATACCACACATCTATAGGATACACATAAATCTATGCAGCCTGCAACTCAAGTACACAGCAGATGAATAAGAGAAAATGTGATTTTAATGGTTACATAATGCCACATTCTTGTTAAATAGCTGTTGGTTAAAAAATAAATAAAAAGTAGGAGAGAACATAAATGTGAAAAGTGACACTGGCAGAAGTTTAAAAAAAAAAAAAAACAACAATCAGAAAAAGTTATTTTCTATTATTCTCTTCATCAATAATACGTTATTACTGAGTTGCTGCAGTATAATTTTTTACATTCAAGTGCAGAAGGTCCTAAATAAATTATTACAGACATATGACGGCAGGGCTGCTTATGGGAAGTGATTGTGCTGACATTTGTTGTTGCATGGGTAAAGATACAGAAATACACGCGCGTATTTTATAACGGGAGGTAAGCACAAAAATGAGCGCTAACAAATACGCTCATGGTCCATTTAACGTGCGTTGGAGGTGGGGGGACATTTCTAATTAAATAGCGGTTATTTTTTCGTGCGAACGGTGTTTATTTTATACGTGCGTTTTTGTTTTTTAAATTTGCGTTTAATTGAATCAGGCCCTAAGTGTTGCATTATTATAGCAAGTGTTTTGTAGATACATACATGCTTACAAGGGAATGCTTGAATAATGAAAGACAAAAACAAATTGAATCTTTGCGACTGGAAAATAGTTGTTGATAACTGTATGAAATTATTTTTTTTGTAATGACAAAAACGACGTATATAAAAATTCAGGGCTGTTTTCAGAGATCCGTTTTCCCAGCCAGTTCCGTGCGTATTTTTAGGTACATTTCAACTGCGCATGCATAGTAACTATTTACACAATTGACGTTGATATGCGCGAAAGTGCCTTTTGGATGGACCTGTAAACCGCACGTGGATACATACGTCCGGATATGCAACGAAAAAACACGCACGGGAGAATTTAAATAAAAATGGGCGGGGGGAATTTAAATGAAGGAAAGTGGCCGCGATTATCAAGAAACGCACGGAACTCCACATGGAAAGTTACAGCTGCTCTATGAAGGCTGAAGTCTCCGAGAGCACAGATTAGCAAGGGGAAGGACTGGGGTTTTGATGGGTGTTCCTTTCTCCGTCCGTGCATATATTTGCGGACCGATCGGGACATGGATCTCTGAATACGGCCCTCAGTCATTTTATGTGGCCGGGATACGTGTTTGACTTAGACATGACCCCAAGTATCTAAATCATACACAAGGCCATATCTAGCTCTGGATTGGGTGCTCTTGCTTGGCGGGAGTCACCACCTCGAAATGCTGCTTTTAGAAGTAGAGAAAGCCGAAAACTGATTTTTGTGTCTCTATTTAAAAAAGGCGGCCATTTTCATTTTTTTTTTCTAAGAATGGGCAAGTAGGCTGATTGGCATACTTACCCATTCATTTTTCTAAAGCTGCCGGACCCATTGCATGGAAATCCACTGGAGAGGTGCACAACAATCTCCAGGGACTTTTAGGGGCAAGCTCTGGAGAAGGAAAGGTTAGGGTTAAGCTAATAAAAGGGGAGAGTTAGGGTCATTCTGTTGGTAGCACAGGGTTAGGCTTTAGGGATTGGAGTCTTAGGGTTAGGCTCTGGGCAGGGAAGTCTTAGGGTTAGGCTCTGGGCAGGGGAATCTTAGGGTTAGGCTACGGGGAGGGGAGTCTTAGGGTTAGGCTCTGGGCAGGGGAGTATTAGGTTTAGGCTGCGGTAAGGAGAGTGTTAGGGTTAAGGTAGTGGAAGCAGAGAGTTAAGGTAAGGCTTAAGGGTCAGAGTAGAAAAATACTTACAATTAGGTGCACAGGCTCCACTCTCCTCGAGGCAGAAACAATCGATTTAGGAAACTATTCTAAATTCAGTGGTATGAAACAGCCCTTTCAAAAAAGGACATTTGTTTCAGCAACCCTCACACGCTCTTGCTTGGGTATGCCCACCCCCGGCCATTGAATACGTGCCTCCATTCCTTCCTACTCGTGAAACACATTTCATAAAGCATAAGACACCACAGAGCCATATATGATGGGCACACGCATGTGCTGCTTTCTCCACATGCGCATTTCCAGCTCATGTTGTGATTAGCTCACATTAGCTGGCGTGCGCTCTGGATCAGCCTCTAAAAACATGAAAATGAGGGGACATAAAATAATACCAGTTTCAGATTATTTCTCTAGCTACTTTAGGAAGCTTCACATTACTAATAATGATTATAGATTTCATCTTCAAAACGTTGTATTTGTGCCAGGGAATGTGAAAAGCCCAATGATCAGGTGCTCGATCAGCGCGTAGAACAGAAGCCCCGCTGGGAACAGCAAAGGATTAATAACGCTGCCTGTGATATTTTCCTATTTTCACTTCATACAAAGAAAAGAAAAAAAAACTTCTGGGTCCCTTTTGTCTAAGTTTGGGCCTTTAAAACTCTACAGTGGATTTTTTTTTCCAAATTTAGCGCAGATCTTATTGAAACTGTGACATGTGAAACGTTGGACCATGTGAAATAAAAGCTTTAGAAGCGGCATCTTAGGGAAGATTACAAGGGGAAATTGTGTTAACCTACGACCTAAGACAAACCTTTTCCGTATCACAACTTCAATAGACTGCGAGACAAAGAGCTTTGTGTTTTGGGGACTGTGAGCGCTTAAGAGCAGGTTTGTCTATCCGTGTGTGAGCGTGTATATTTACTCATCAAGGGTGTATAGGTCAGTGGCAAAAACAGGATTTGTAGAGTGGTGTTTCCAAGTTCTTGGTGTTAGAACAAAGTCTTAAGAATGAGACAAATATAAAGTATGCAACTGGGATAAACTGTAATATCATATATAGGGCCACTATCAGAGGGGAAAGCAGGGCCCAAAGACTGAGGAGGCCCACTGATACTTAGCTTAGTGCTGCAGTATCAGGTATAAATGGCATCACCGAGCCAATGAGCAGGAACTTCACGGGTGAGTCCAGATACAGGATTCCTCTTTCTCAGAACTAAGCACACAAGACAATAATTTGGGAACAAAGCAGCACATTCCCAGGCCATTGCCTAATGGAGTCCATCTGTCCCTTTACCAGCACCACTGGCTAGTGCCATCCTGGTGTACTACTTAGTGGCATAACTACAGTGGGTACAGGGGTTTGTGCAACTATGGGACCATGAGACCCTTCATCGATGCTAGTTACACTGTCTGCCACATCCCCTCTGGCTCTGAAACAAGCAAAGCAGTCGTCACTAGCCTGTGTAATAGTGTTCTTTTCAGAGCAGAAGAAGGTAAGACAGAGCTGCACCACTGGACCTAACTGGAGACTCTATTAAAGGGAATAACCACACACCAGGGCAC
The DNA here is from genome assembly GCA_011038615.1 of Limnodynastes dumerilii. Lineage (NCBI taxonomy): Eukaryota > Metazoa > Chordata > Amphibia > Anura > Limnodynastidae > Limnodynastes > Limnodynastes dumerilii. The sequence goes on from WWET01000970.1 coordinate 422,666, forward strand.
AGCGTCTAAACCGGGGCCTGGGCTTCGTTGAGGTCTTGAAGGTGAGGAAAGGCTTTTGCGGCAGGCACCCAGCAGGTCTCGTGTAGCAAGTTGTGTGTGGTATGCAATAGGGACAGTGAAATAACAACCCAGCATGAAGGAGTGAAACAGGAAGCTTACAGAGTACAACTACAAACATAACAGAGTACAAATGCTAAGAGCAACAGACCAAACAATACTGACATAGCCCAGGATCAGCAACATGTTTAGAATTACATAAACATAAACGGGATCAATAGGAGTACTCAAATATAAACAGGGAACAGCATAAGCCAAATGCCTACAAAGCTAGAATACAGCAATGTCCTGGACAAAAAGAGCTGGATACAAATGAACCCAAAAGAGATAAATGCAGCAACAAACAGGGAAGCAGGTAACGCTGCAAAACAACAATCAATGCTTAGCAACCTGATCAGTGAGAGGCAGCCCTTTATACCTGCTGATCAGGGACCGGATCCAGACTCCCGCACGCTTTCCATACATGTGGGGGTCTGTCCATCCGCATGAGAGAGGGGTGTGAACCCCCCTGTCACCCCCATCTCTTGTTCATAACATGTGTGACTTACACTGCCTAAATGCAGCCTTAAGTCACACTTGCGGATTAGCGGTCCGTTTGGTTACTGATCGGCTCGGAAGTGGAGAAAACCTCCGTCAATGTATCATTTACATGCTTCCCCTCCGCCCACTTGGCGGGCGCAGAGAAAGCACAACCCCTTCCCACTTATATGCGTAAATCTGTCTGATGGTAGGATTTTAGTCTGCGTTAGAATGCGCCCTCTAGTCCATTTAGTCTACTTACACACCTTGCGTCTCGGCCGTAGTTCTGAATCTGGCCTACAATGCACCAAAAAAATTCTATATATTAAGACAGATGAGCACCCAGAGATTCACATTATTCTTAACAGTAAACAGCGGGGGGAAAAACACAAGAAGATTCACTACTTTTTTCTTCTTCAGTCACAGGAAAATACTAGAGGCAAAAGACAAGTAATGACGCTTCAGCCAACTGAACAATAACAGCGTCCATTGTGTTGAAAACAATGTTCATTAAAACAGTTAGATACAAAACTGTATCCTGAACACAGTGCTATAGTTTTTGTGTTACTGCAGTTTCCAGCCTATATAGCCTTTATATGAAGCTCTCTCTTTTTTTCAAAGACACTGAATGGTCTTGGATGTGCGTTTGTTTGTTTATTTGTTGTCATTTAGTATAATATAGATGACCCTAGAATGGACACGAATGGAGACGAAAGTGTAAGTTGAATATATGAGATATAGTCTGCTTGAAATTGTAGAAACATATCACACTAGGGTCCTCTTTTCGTTTATTTTTTATGTGGACGGGAACTTCACCAAGGTGGAAGAAATCCTGTGGAATTAAAAGGCTACATTTGGAAAATATAAAGGACATTTTGTTACAGATATCTACTCCAGCTTGTTATAACCCTCTGAATGGAGTAAGGACATTTTCGGACAGTCTTGTAAAGCTTCAACTGTTACATTGATTTAACTTTTGCTAGAATGTGTTACAGCTGCCGCTGCTATGTGCAGACGCCCAGCCGATTCCCTGTTTGTTCCTCCGGTCCCTGCTCTGGACGATACAGCTGCCGCTGCTATGTGCAGACGGCTAGCTGATTCTGTTTGTTCCTCCGGTCCCTGCTCTGGACGATACAGCTGCCGCTGCTATGTGCAGACGGCTAGCTGATTCCTTAGCTTCGCTCCCCGCTCTGGCGCACTCTGCTGTTGTTTCCCCGGCCGATGGCTCCCCTAGCGACGGCGTCGTAACAGCCAGCTACACGTGGACGCCGCGTCTCTCTCAGGCGCGTGCTCCACGTTGCGAGGATCTATTGGATGCAATTTCTGTCAATTTGGAAGCACCTCCTTCCCTCTCAGGGAATCTGCTGCAGTAACCAATCACTCACTCGCTACCCTTATTTCAACCCCACTCTGTCACTTCCTAGGCGCCGGTTATAGCTCTGCCTGTCAGTTCTGTGACCTGCTTTATCTCTCGTGTGCCTAGTGCTTTGCCTTGTGCTTGCCTAGTGATTTGACCACTTACCTTGCTCAGTCCTTACCTTGATTACCTACTGTCTATTTACCCCTGGTTCTCCCTCCTTATTGCGACTACCTACCCTACACACCTAAGCTTTCCTGGAGTGTTTGTATTTGTTACCCCTTTGGGGGGCCGTTCCGTATGAGTGTTCGCGTGCAAGCCCTAGTCCTTCTTGTCTGGTCCCCTGACTTACCTTTCGTCCACCGTGCCAGGTTCAGTGTTCTGTGTAGTATGTTACAGGTCGGTCTCTTCCGGCCTGGTCTGCTTCCCTCTTGCTCCATCTTTGCCTCTATCTCTTACGGGTGTTTACATCAGGTTTCCTTTCGTTCTTCCAGAAGTCTGGGGCACGTCCTGCTACTGGGGCGCAGCCAATTCCATCCCCACCATCAGGGGCTCTGGTGAAAAACACCTGGTAGCAAAGTGCCCTGGAAGTCGACTTCGTAATTGTCTCTCTGCTGTCTTTCGGCCACACCGGTCCTCGACCCAGGTAATTCCGGTGTGCCGAAATCCTTGTCTTACCTCTCTTACCTCACGGTCACACCGGTCCTCGACCCAGGTAATTCCGGTGTGCCGAAATCCTTGTCTTACCTCTCTTACCTCACGGTCACACCGGTCCTTGAGTCAGGTAATTCCGGTGTACCGTAACAGAATGGACATGTTGCTTCTTTATTAAGCTCATTATACCCTCTAGAAAAATAAATGGCAGTGTGAATTTAATTTAGTCAATGAATTAAGCAAAAAAAGATGAATGAGACTCTGGTCAAGTCTAAAAATATAGGATTTTAATAATTATGGGCCAAATTCAGACTTAAATTCCCTTTAATGGCTGTATGCAGACAACCAGACGTATAACATATTTTGAGTACACCCTTTGTTGGTAGTGTGGCGCAAGGTAGAAATTTATGTATGACATATACGTCCGGTGTTTAGCGTTTTTTCAACCGCGCATGCGCAGTACATTTTTTACGTTATCTTCGTATCTTTTCCTTACGTAGATTGCGTAAATGCGGTCTTTCAGAAATTGTTTCTGTGTAACAAAGTTTACATTGTTTTTTTTTTTTCAATCTGCTATTGCAAATCCAGAAGGGCGCTTTATTCCACTGGAGAGGGCAGGACAACTGTTAAAGGGGTGTTGCCAAAAGCACAGGGTGCAAAATCAAATAGAGTATGCCAACCCTCAAAGTACCTCAATGGCTCCAAGTGGATTTAATGAACTATATGATTCAAGGTTCTCATCAGTATAATCCCACACAGTATATTAATAATGGCTGCTTCACTGGGTAATGGGTAAGAAGTTTAAGTAGTTTCACATTCACAGCTAATGACGGCATGTGAAAGAAAAAAGTAATTAAAGTGACACATTTTTATCCTACTGGTTCTGCCCAGCTGTAACTTTTGTCTTTCATTTTTAAACTCTGGATGTGGTCCATAGGTTGGGGCATCTGCCAAGTTAAACAGCGAGAAATGAAAGTTGTGTTTTTCTGTTTGAAAACAAAAAGATGCATACAAAGTACTGTATGACTGTACATAGAGCAAATCAACAATATTGTCAATGGTCCAATTTTATTTTATATTAACAGTTGGCATTTATTTAAAGAGCTATAAGGGTCATTTACCATTTTAGAACATTTCGGAGAAAAAGTTAACTTTTTTTCCAGGGCACTTCAGCACCTGCTAGCTTTTTTTTTTATACCGCTGGTCGTTTAAACAACTGCAGCAAATATTTTATTGGAGATAAATCATTCTGGCTGCAAAATGAGTGTTCCGAGATTTATTTAAGAAAAAGGGCAGGATTCGGTCTTCAGGCATACAGTGCACCGCTCATGATTCAACGTCAAACCTGTCCATTAGTGTTTCTGCCTCGGAAAGGATCAAACTCGGTTAGCTCCAGGTCACTGAGCTGGAAATTGATGAGAATCAGCTCAGTGCGTTCCCGTTCACACCAGCGGCTGGCCCGCAGCCCGTGGGCAGTAATAATTTACACAAACAATATTATAAGGTGGAAAAGGATTAGTTTTAAAATAAGATCTGAAGCACTGCAAGAGGTAACAAGAAGAGACACTCATGAATCAAACGGTTGCAGTCAAGGCTCTGTGCAGTGGAACAGCAAGGAAAGCGGCCTAAGAGCGCTGAGTGTGTAATACATTATTCAAGAGAAGAAGTCACCTGCACACAGTGAAGGCAGCCATTTTATTGTAAAGCCGTGAAGAGAATATTTGTACCTTGTAAAAAACATGTTGAAACGCAGGGAAAGCAAGGTTCAAATGGCAAACACAATGGACGGTTTTCACAACTAAGGGCCAGATTTACTAAACTGCGGGATTGAAAAAGTGGAGATGTTGCCCATAGCAACCAGATTCTAGCTCTTAGTTTCCTATTACATACTAGAGAATGTAGTAATTAGTAAATCTGGCCCTAAAAGTGAGTTAGCTGTGGACAGATCTGCACCTTGTTCAGCCCCTAACCCTTTCCCCTATTTATGGCACTTAAGAGTTCTATAGGGCTACCTTAACTAACTGTGCGTAGTTTCCTTCTTAAGAAGAAGGAGGTAGTGCGCACTAAGTATATTCTTGAAATTATGCACCTAAGAAGCCGGAGCGTCTTACCTAAGAAGTCGGGGGGGGAGTGCTTCAACATTAATCTTGCCTCCGGTCTGCAGTGAGTCTAGTGGTATTGTTAGAAAAAATCCCAGTGTGTACTCAGCTTATCTCCGAATCAGCCCCCCTATACATAAGGTTAGATTAAGGGTTTTTGAGCAATTAACATGTGTAGGTCCCAACTTACTGGAGCTGGATCCTAGAACTTTCAACTACACCCGTTCTGAAGATTGTAATTAGCAACGCATTCTGTAGATCTTTGTAGACAACCACTTCCCAATCCTAGACGTCTATGCAAGGTACACACTTTGTGGTTCCAGCAGCTCTCCTAGTGGAGAACAAGAGCACATACCAATGCAGGGGTTCTTGGATAGCTGAATATCTGCATTTTTAATAAGCCATTCCATGCTGTGACATTTGGAAACAGTGGCTGTATGATAAACGACCTCTACAGTCTCACATTTTTACACTTGCTCCTGTATAACTTCCATGCTGTGCGAGCGAGCATAGGTAAATCTCACATATGAAAGTAAGCAGATAATACAAAATACATCGCTTAGCTGCCATAACAGGTGTTAGGACACAGCAATATTCTGGCTGTGCTGATGGTTGTCCCTGGCACACTCCAATATTCATTGTATCAGATGTTCAATACTTTCTGGCACAAATATTTGGCCTGACTGACGTTAATTAGTACAAGGGAACATTTAAGAGATGTTGAAGTGTTATCACTGGAACGGCAGCCATTAAAATTGGCCTAACTCACAAAACGAATCATTACTTGTATGTATGGAATAGCATTGAAAATACCACAATGGTGCAGGAAACCTAATAATGCTGATTATCTACAGAAAATGTTTTGTAGGCTTTAAGGGGTTCTCTAGATTAGTTAGTTCTTAATTTAAAATGCAGACAAGTGTTAACTGATCGGCATTCTTCTGTCCGACTGTGTTGTTAAGTCGACAGCAGTCAGATAATATACCTCAATGCTGACAAGTGGTTTGTTAAGCGTTGCCATAACCCTATAACTAATTACTAACCCTAATTACAGACTTTTGATGCAGGTCCAATGATGGTTAGATATGACTGGAGATGGAGAGAGAAGATGAGTAGCCAGGACCAGACTGCAAAAACAGTGGGGGACACCGGGCGGACACAGAGCGGAGGAGAGGCAGCGGGGACACAGAGCGGAGGAGAGGCAGCGGGGACACAGAGCGGAGGTGAGGCACGCCAAAGGACAGTTTTTATGTAGTTTTAAATGTCAGAGTAACAGGAGTCCCAACCAGGGCTTGAAGTGAGGGGGTAGACGGGAGTATGAGATACCGTCACTTCTCCCACTGATTTAATTGAAAAGTCATAAATGTCCATTCACTTCTATTATTTCTATATTTTCATACCGCCACTTATTAGACAAATGACAAACAGTCACTCTACTGTTACAGAACCTCTCACATCGGCGCTGCTTTTAAATGCTGCACTGCGAGTTTTTGGGGTTTTGCTGATACAATCAATCATTAGGTACTTTCAATATATACATTATTTTCTTTTTACCAAAGTCGCAGATGAAACAAATATGATTTAATCTCGTCCCTTGTTTGCATTTTTGTCACATTATCCAGAACCCAGTCTGTGTAGAAATGCTGACATGATACGCAGTAAAAAAAAAAAAAAAAAAGTAAAAGAATAGAGAATTCACAGAGATAATTAATTTCTGTCCCATAGAGCTTACTGGAAGCAAACGGTGCTTGATGTACTGTGCACAATCTGAGTGAAAGATAAAAAGGTCAGAAAATAGTCTTTTTCTATTTATTTGCGCCTTTTGTGGCAACATTCCAAACTCTCTGATTTAACTAGTGACTGACCCGCACCACTGATATCGACTTCTAAATGAAAATGCTGTAGGGACATTTTCGAATTTAAGTAAAACATTGCTGATCTCTTAATTTATGTTCCAAATGGATTGTATGCTAGGATTATGGTTTTTTTTTGGACCTGCTAAAAAAAAAGCCCCAACATTTCAATCCATTCTGGTTGCGTTTACTTTTCTGTCTATGCAAAATGAAAGGCTAATTTCAAGATCGTCAAAAACAGGAATACACCTTGTCAAAAATCATTTTACAACGTGCGGGATGCAAAATAATATACATTTTTAGCATGCAGGCAGGTTCATAACTGCAGCGGGTGCAAGAGGTGTGGATGCTACAGGGCCTGGTGGAGAGGGGGGCCACCGGCAGCCGCTCCCCTTGCACCCTAAGCAAACTGTCAGAGGCTGATGGGTTACAAGTTACAACAGTGCTCAGAGCTCAATGTACGAGTGAGCCTCTGACGGCTTCTACAGGGTTACCGACTCTCCCGGATTGTCCAGGAGACTCTCGAAATTCGGGCAATTCTCCCGGGAGAGTCTGCAAAGCTGCTGCAAAGGGACTTGAGGCCTGTGGTACCATGGAAACCACAGCATCAATTCCTGCTCCCCTGTCTGGCAACACTAGTATACTAGTGTTGCTAGGGACAGGGAGGGATTTGATAACACAATTTGTGCCATTAAGCCCCGCCCCCTAATAAAGCTAAAGAGGGTAATTAGTAAAGGGGTGGGGCTTAATGACAAATTGCACCATTAAGCCCCTCCCCCTGCATACATCTATGGCTTCCCTCTGGGATATCCAATGAAATCTGGTATAAACACACTCAAATAAACCTAACACATATAAACCTAAAATATTTAACATAACACTGTTTTTGGGTAAACAGGAAACCACTCCAGAAAAGGATATCATAAATAAAGATTCAATTCATTAAACTACTTGCTTTGCCATTAACATTTATATATATACACACATACATACATACATTTATATATTGCTTGAGTTATGATACAGTGACGCAGGATGCTCAAATCATCTATAATTTAGTTAGTATCTGACTAGCAGCTTTATATTTCAGTAAACAACTTGTTTACATTGATATCATGCCAGGTTAATTTCATGCACAGCAAAACCACACTCTAAGCCTGTGAATATCACTGAGAAACGATGCCCAGTCTACTTAATTAGTTTGGCTCACAGATGTACAGGGAGGGTGAGCAGGAACACAAATCCGTGATCTCTCTCTGATTTATAACAAATGATTTCCAGAGTCAAGGTAACACTAAACTACCTTCAGGGCCACCGAGATGGGGGTTGGGGAGGGCACTAAATTTGGTGTGTCCAGGAACTATCATGCACCTTCACGATAATCTATAAATGGATCTGGGCAGCCACCATTCAGAGTTGAACTTCAAACTTTGCACATCTTAAATTTGTTCCTCCTGCCGTTCAGTATGATTTTGCCAAAGTACAAGGTACAAGTTTGCTCCTTTTTTTTTTTAGGTTACTCCTGATTCTGGATCAACACTTTATGGTAGGAAATCTATCATGGCCACTGTGCTCTGTTTTCTGTGCTTTTATGAGCATGTATTATTGAAAGTATATAGAAGTATAAGTCCAGGAATGTGTATAATGGACATGTCAAAGACTCATCCTAAGTATTCGGCACATGTGTAGAATGGAGAGAATAACAAAGACAAATTAACTTGCTTAAAACATGTTCATCCTAATAAGGTAGGGAGGTATCCGACTCTGTTGATGTCAAGATATATAGGTCTTAGCACAAGGTCAGCTCCCCAGTCTCGTCTACGTGACGGACTACAGTAGTGCCCGATTGATCTGTCCAGCTTGACAGCAATTGAGACAGGGGGGCTAATTCAGAGTTGCACTTCCACCTTTTTTTAGGTGCAAGTGTAGACCTGAGCAATACCATGTTGAATTGCAAGGGGAGGCAGCTTTAAATTGTAAAACCAGAAATAAAATTAGGAAATGAAGTTTCTTAGCTCAACTCTATTTTATAAAATAAACATAAAACTATTAGAATGCACATATGTGGAATGTATAAAATAGTTAGATAAGAAGTACCAATTAACTTTCTTAAAACATGATAATAACCTAATAAGGTAGAGAGTTCCGGCTCTGTTGATGTCGGGGTATATAGGTCTTAGCACAAGGACAGCTCCTCAACCTTGCCCACAGGACTGACTGAAAAGTAGAGATGCCTGTTTTGACCTTTCCAGCCTGACCACAATCGAGATAAGGTTTCCTGGACCCTAGCTGAACATTATTAAGAAATAACTACCAGCCAAAGCGAAGTATCATTCATGTATTCTTTTTAAATATATTCTTAATAAATACAAACTTTTGTCTCCTTTAATTGCATATAACCAAACAACCTGCAAGTTCTGTCAGAAACACAGTTCCATGTCTATTAGTGATTTTCAAAAAGCCTTTAAGAAAGAGATTTCTTAAAAACAACATCTGAAGTGTACTGTAATAACAGATATTTACAGCAACCTCTTAATGTGCCCTGTTGTAGAATATTAGTTTCCTGTCAAAAGCTTTGCATTTGACACAAAAAAAGGCAGCAGAACTGCAATTAATGACAAACAGCAGGCTTTCGCAAGGTAAATATCTCTTAGTTTGTCATTGGAACGTGCTACATATCCATCAATGTTAATGGATCGCTGACAAATAGGCCGTGGTTTTAATTAAAGCTCAATGGTACACCTTGTTGCTGCTTCCCACCTCCTCTCTCTCTTGATGTGGACAATTATATTGGAAGAGAAACATATGAGCAGAGACCAATGGAAAAACGGAATAGAATATCCTTTTGATTGTGACGGTGAGCCAGGGACTGAGGCGCATCAATAACGTTCGCCATTTGTCACCCAAACCATCTGGACACAGAGCTAGGAGCTGCCAAGAGTGTTATTAAACATTTTAATTTCATTGTCATCCCTTAAGATTGCATACCCTATGTGATTTGTCAAATAACAGCTCTCTGAAAACCCTCCAAGAGCCTCATAGGGACAGAGCAACTGCCATACAATGAAATACATAGACATCGTCCTTAAGTGGCTTAACCCAGCTTTGCTGCACAAGTCAATTCATTCCCATGATCGTCGTGTCAATTACAGCGGCTTAAATTATAGCCACCAATTATGGAGTTGAAATTGGACCTCATTATTAGCAAAGCAAATATCCCGATTGCAAATGAGAATACTTAGTTCTACAAGTTGTAAACGGTTTCCGCAATCTCTATATTGATGAACAACATTTAAGTAGTTGTAGCTGCTTGTGGATTTCCAGAACCTTTTCACTTATAGCTATGTACGTGTCGTGCCACGTTTAACAATTGTTGTTAGAAAGTCGGGTTTATTAATGCTTGTACACAACTAAATAGGTTATAAATCCCAGACCAGTTGTTACTGTGCAACTCAAGTCCACCAGCTCTCTTCTTGAACAGAGGCTTTCTGCACCATTCGCTTTCACCCATTTTGGTCCCTCTCCCCTCTAGATTGCAAGCTCTCAGGATCAGAGTGCTTGGCACTCATGTTGCTGTCCCTCCTCTGACTTCATAGCCATCTGTTATTCTTTGCCTTCTCTTCAGCGCTGTCCCACCTACATGGGCATTGGATTAGATTGTGTTTGAGACTTACCAAACGCGTTTATGTAATTTCTGTTTTATTATGTTTTTATTTGCTATTACATTTGTGCATTGCATGGTGTTGCTGACCTTCCTTGATAGAAACATTACTTGGCATTGACTCTTTCTTGTGGCTGTGTATAAAAATATCTACTACAGGGAGTCATTTTAAAAGGGTTGACTAATAGCGGAAGTCTCCGTTATATCTCTCCTGAGGAGTATATTTCAATATCCATATTTAGCTAAATTCTCCCCCTTTAAAATGTATATGTTTATGAAGGAAACTCCTAAAAAAGCAACTCCACAAACCCAGAGACTGCACCTAAATAGAGAGATTCTGTCATATTCACTGCAATGAAGTTCAGAATGTTGCATGTAGGTGACGGTTTAATAGTCTATTGACCTTCAAACCTTTCAGATTTTAAATATTTCCTCCTCTTGTTATTCTTCCAGAAAGATGTTGAAGTGAGTCTCATTTAACTAAACTCAACAAAATCAGAAAACAAACCCCAATAGTATGATGTCAACACAAAAAAATAGTGCAGAACATTCTTTAATGTTAGACTGTTATGCCCTTTTGCAAGCCCGGTCAACCCATAGGTCTCCAGATATTGTGAAACTACAAGTCCCAGCATGCTTTCACTGCATAGACATAGATGATATCTGGCATCCACAAACAGATAGGTACGTTTATCGCTTAGATCCTTAACGCTGCCACAGTAAGAATGACATCAAGCTGGGAAAAAAAGAATATTCTTCTAGATCTGCCCAAATGGCCAAAACCCAACTCTATAGCTATATGGAATACATTACTAGTCTGTTAAAGTGGTGGCCATAACATTCAGGCCTTATGGTATGAGTATAAAAATGGCCCTCTCCCAGGTCTTCTATTAAAGCAGCAACACGAGCTCCCTCGGCCCTGGGGGTTGTCTGTAACTGTTATGGTCTATATTGTCAATGTTTTGTCTGGGACAAATAAAGCAAAAACTAAATAAATGTATATACAGTTGTGCCCAGTTAAAACTTTCCCAAAAACAGGAAAAATTCTGACCAACAGGTGGGGAAGGTTGAACAGGGCTTCAGAAATCATTAAAACTTTTGCTTACTTAACAATTAGCAGCGACCTGCAGAAATCAAAAATTAGAGCTGACATCACTCATTCAAT
>WWET01000970.1:443967-454312 GCA_011038615.1 Limnodynastes dumerilii
AGCATGTAAAATTGTACGCTAAGGCCCTACTTCCAATTCAGTAATACTTAAGGTAGGGTCCAGGTGGTGGAGGGGGGATATGTGCCCAGGTAGGAGTGCCCTGCTGTCCTACATGCGGAGATGTGAATCACCAATTCCATGTGGTAGCCTACCATACTGAACTGTGAATCCAGTCCAATGTTAGAAAACCCCTTCAATGGACCAAAAAGTCTATCTAATCAGATTATAATGTATAATTTAAGATTATAATAAATTCACGTACACCTCCTGCATGTTTGTTATCATTAGCATAAAGTAAATCACATACTCAAAGTATAGAATATCGTATTTCTAAGCACGTGTTCTATATTCCCAGCGTGTCCCGAAACATTACATCGGTCTATGCAATAAAGGAAAATACTTTATCTCTCCAATACACATTGTTTACCAAGAGCCAAAATAAATGGAATTAATTGTAAAAGTCTGCCAAATGGCGAGATTTGAAACAGTGACCAGTGTGGCTCGTTATACTACAACAGACATGCCAGGGATTTTATACCTGGAGATATCCGAGGAGAGACGAGGCAAAAATAAAAGACAAGAAATCCCCTGTTCTAATCTCCCTTATCTAAACTGCATATTTCTTGCTGCACCTTACAAGCAGATTCCGTCATTTACATACAATCTCCTCTATTGGAATGTAACAAAAAAATAAAAAATCTGGAGAAAATAAAAGATATATTAGTACTGACAAGATAATGACTCCCAGCAGAAACAACACGGAGGTGTCCATAACACCTGTCTGGCTGTAATCAGCCTGCTTTAGGCTCTGTTTGCATTCACAGGTAAATATTATGCTCTCACTAACTGCTGAAGTCAATATTGCATAAGTAAATAGGATTCACAGCAGCAAATGCTATCACCTTGATTACACTTTACAAGTGATGCAATGAAATAAACATATAAAGTTAGTCGGCGCTTGTACCGAAACCGAGAAGAATGCGAGTCGGAAAAGGTCGATTTGGCTCACCTAGTCCGTTTACCGTATTTCCCCATGTATAAGACGCACCTTATTTAAAAAAAAATTGGGGGTGTAAAACCTGGGTGCGTCTTATACAGTGGTTGTAGCCTTCCAGAGAGCTGGGGAAATCCCCGGTGGGTCCCCAGTGCTTGCAGGCTCAACCGCTTATTGCCCTGTGCACAGCCGCGACTCTATGAATGACGCTAGTGTGACCTAAGGTCACATCAGCGTCTTCTGCAGAGCGTGCCGCGGAGGAGAGAGCCGGAGGGAGAGCCGAGGTACCGGTAAGTGTGCTGTGTCTTTGGAATAGGGATGTGAAGGGACATAGAGAGGGGCAGTAAGACTGGCTGGACACTAAAAGAGGGGGCAATAAGGCTGATTGGACACAAAAAGAGTTAGCAATAAGGCCGAATGGACACAAATAGAGGGGGCAATAAGGCTGAATGGACACAAATAGAGGGGTCAATAAGGCTGAATGGACACAAATAGAGTAGGCAATAAGGCTGAATGGACACAGAAGGAGTTGGCAATAAGGCTGGATGTATACAAAGAGGGGGCAGTAAGACTGACTGGACACAAATAGAGGGGGCAATTAGGACAAATGGACACAGAAGGAGGGGGCAATAAGGCTGGATGAACACAAAGAGGGGGCAGTAAGACTGACTGGACACTAAATGAGGGGGCAATAAGACCGGCTGGGCAAAAATAGAGGGGGCAATAAGGCTGAATGGACACAGAAGGAGGGGGCAATAAAACTGAATACACACAGGAGGGGGCAATAAGGTTGAATGGACACAGAAGGAGGGGGCAATAAGGCTGAATGGACACAGAAGGGGCAACTTAACTTTATGTAATACATTTTTTTCCAAATTTCAGGCCCCAAAATTTATGTGCGTTTTATACATGGGAGCATCTTATACTTGGGGATATACGGTATTTTTGAAAACCCATAATGACGCTATATATAGTGTTACGAGTTAAAACCCTTGCTATATTTAACACTGATCTCCTTGCCCCTCTCCTGCACTACGCGGTTAGATGCTTTTAGAGTCGTTCTGTGTTTATTTTGTTGTGACGCTAGTCGTGCACCATTATTTTTGCCCTTCTTCGCTTGGTCTATGACACAATTATGTTAAAAAGGAAATATAAATTCCCGGTATAAGAACAGAAAAGGGGTGCAATCACCTGTGTCACCATTCCAGGAGCCTCATAAGTCTTTTGTGGAGTATCCTGTGGTGGTCTTTATTACCATTATGATCTGCTGGACAGCATCAGTCAGGGGCATATCCAGACCAATTCTTTACAGGAGGTGGCAATACAGCGGAATACCACCATCTGATTGGCTAGGCACTGGTTTCTGATAACAAGCAGGTAGGACCCTCTGTCTGTTTACCAGGCAGCACTGTATGTAGTGTTAGGCCTGTTACTGGAGTCATAGAGTTGCCTTGGTAAACCGGCTTGATTTCTTTGTAGCGTGCCCCTCTCCCTCCCTTTATTTCATATAGAGCCATTACACTTTTTAAACTTTCCCTATTCAGTTGTTCAGTCTTCATTAATTAAAGACTGGAATTGTTCAGTGTTCCTTTTGGCTTAGGAGCACCTTAAAAGAATTATCAAGACACTAAGGGCTAGATTTACAAAACTGTAGAACAGGAAAAGTGGAGACGTTGCCCATAGCAACCAATAAGATCCCAGCCGACGAGTATGCAACAGGAAAGTGAGAGGTAAAATCTGGTTTTGAAAATCTAGTCCTAAGAATGCCTTGAACTGAAAAAAAAAATTCTAAACCACTGCCCTAATAATAATAATAATATACAGTACAGACATACAGGACAGGGATGGACAGCATAGTACATAATTATATGCAATATCACTATGAAAGGCGGCAAGAGAATATCTCTGAACCAAATATGGGAAAGAAATACCGGTAGTCAACAAGACTTTAATCTTTATAAAATAACAACCCCCTTACTCCAAATGGCTATTCCTCCTATATTAAGCCCTCATTACAAATGCAACTCAATTAATCCTAAATCACCCTTCAGCTAAAGCCTTTAGGTTTTCTGATAAGCAGCTCCTACTTAAAAGAAGTGTATTTGGGTTTTAGAGATCACGTCTGTTAGAATGATACAAATAGTTTTGTTCTTTTTAAATGTTTTATATTGTATAACCAAGCACTGAGCCTGGCTGCTGGTCTGTGAAACGTTATCCGCTACTGCTCACTCACCCTTGGAAAATTGTACAAGTTCAGAAACAAATTTAATTACTGAAGTGTACTTCTGACTAAAACCGCTGGACAGAGGTCACCAAAGAAACGCAGAACGATCGCTTCAGCACAGCTCTGGGTTAAGAGGACTGAAATGACGGCTGTGTCACAGATTGCAAATGAATGAGGGTATAGCTTTGCAGGGATCAGCTGTTTTAAAAGAAGGACATAAAATTTCACTAAAGTAACTGTTTCACGGACAGATACAAGGGCCCCGTGTAACAAAATAAACGTGTTCTACTGTAAAGCCAATGATGGGCAAGGCAACAGGCGGCCATCATTACCATGGCATCTCCTGCTCCTCTCTGCATTGATATCATATATTTTGTTACTGCTTAGAATACTTGTTAGCCTGCTAGCATGGTATTACATAGAGTGGTTTCTGAAGTTGAAAAAGGTTAAAGGTAAAAGCAAAGGGTCTTTTATGAAGCCCCCCCCCCACACACACACACACACACACACACACATTCTTATTTCTTATGCAGAAGATTACATATCATATCAGCCTCATGTTGTTTATTTTATGGTGAAAGGCTCAACATGTAGCTTCAAGGCAAGAAGACTTTTGCTGACTTCGAATAGTAAACTGATTTTTTATTTTGTGTGGGTGTTGCTTATATTGGTATATGTGTGCTTTTATATTACTTGGCCCATGTTTTTATTTAACTGCATTTTAAAACAAAAAAAATTGCACTATAGAGTCTCCCTTGTTTATTATTATTATTATTATTATTATTATTAATAATAATAATAATAAAAAAAATATAAAAAAACTAAAAATAAATAAAATTTAACACATATAAATAAAATAACTGAAAATTATATGTTTTATTATTATTATTTTAAAGACAATAAACAAGTTACCAGTGTTGCACTGTAGTGCCAAACCCACTAGGCAGGCCTGGCCAACCTGTGGCTCTCCAGGTGTTATGAAACCACAACTCCCAGCATGCTTTGTCAGTTAAAGCATGCTTCCACTTACACCTTTTTTTTTTAGGTGCAATTACAGACCTGAGCAATACCATGTTGAACTGCAAGGGGAGGACATTTTTTGCTGTGAAAGCAGAATCGGACTTGAAAGGTGAAGTTTCTTAGCTCACCTCTAATTTATAGATTAAAATCAAGCTTTGCAGAATTTGATTTCTATGTGCAAAAGTAAAGTATTTTTTCCTACATGCAAAATAATGAACAATTAATTAGCCCCCCCTACTTTGCAACATGGTTTAGCCAAGCTGTACATTTGCACCTATATTGCCCTTACTCCCAACTCTGGATCACTACCTAGAAGCTGTACGGGCCAGGGGGGCAACTCTCACCACTTGCATTGAATTCCATCAAGAAACCCCCTAGCTTATAAGTTTTGCACAGTCTGGTCTTAGCATGACCTTACTACAGGCTTCTTTACTGCCGTTGGAATGCTAAGGTGAGGCTAATACATCAAGAGGAACAGTGATCGTGGAGACATATATATGGCACTTACAGGGGAGGGTCATATAATATCCATCTACAACATACAACACCAAGGTGCAGTTCCATTAAGATAATACGAGAGACAGTTCACTCTGCATACTGAATACAGCATAATTAACATTGCTGTCTTGTCTGCCTCAATCTAAAGTGGCAAAGCCTCCGGTACTACAGGACATGTTAGGGTAAACTGGAGATTAAACCATGAATGGTTTCAGTATTAATTACTAGCAGGAAAATGCCATCTTTCAGTAATTAATTAGCTTTCCACACATGTCATGAGCATTTACCATGCAACCAGGATACAAGACCTGAAGAGAGGTTGGGGGAGGGGGCTACCCGCCAACATATGATGAAAATGGAATTCAATATTTTCACTTGCTGCACACGAATGTAGTTTGTGAAATATGGGGACACTGTTCATTAACCTTATTTGTAGTGGACCTCAATATGGGGTCTATTTACTTCCTCGTACCCTGTGAACGAAGCTGCATCATGCTCGCTTATCTTCTCACAGCGAGTCTTGCAGCTTCGTTCACATTATTTATAAATACTCACCCCTCCTGCCAGGTCCCACGATGATCCGCCAGGTCCTCGCAGTACTTCTCATTCATGCGATGCATGCGCAGTAACTCTATTTCTGGACTTTGAAAATTACAAGTCCCGACATGAGAAACACTGCGCATGCGCAGTGTCTTTATGCCGAGACCAGACAGCTGCAGCCCGATGGGTCGCCCGGACAGGTTTTGTTTTTCTTTTTTACTCGGGCAATATTCTTATGTATTCCGGCGGTGTCCCCATACATACCCCTTTTCCTCCCCCTAATAACAGCTCTTAGGGGGAGGAAAAGAGGGGTATATGGGGACATCGCCAGAATACTTACCACTGGCGTTAGTCTGATGCTGGGAGCGGAGTGTAAAACTTCGCTCAGGCAGTTTGTAAATATGGTAGACTTCATTTGAATGCAATAGCGCCAGTTTTGAAGTGAAAACTGGCATTGTCGCATTAAAATTATCTTTGTAAATAGACCCCTATATTTTAGGTGTGGCAACTTCCATTGCTAATTCAATCTTGGGAGGATCAGCAACATAACATTTTTTTTAAAAGTTTTGTTTTTCCTTTTTGTTTTTTAAATGTTTAAATTATATGTGGAATTAAATGCTTAAATTAAAGCTCATTGGTCCTTTATGCAAATAAAAGCAATGTCAATGAGGCGCCCTGTGGAATGCAGCAGTTTATGTTAAAGGGACTTCTAACTTGCAACAGAAGTTGGAAAGTATATACAAAACATCTATCCTTCCAGGTCCCAAGACAGCCAGGACTTAATTCTCATTTCATTCCATTTGATTGCAAGAACCAACACTATCTGCAAACATTTAGCAGATCATCCCGGGACCTTGCCAGAGGAGTATTAGTAAATAATGCAGTCAATGTTGCCAGGCTCACAGCAAAGAGAAAATATGTTATATATAGACAGTGGGCCAGATTTACTAAACTGCAGGAGAGGAAAAGTGGAGATGTTGCCCATAGCAACCAATCAGTATCTAGCTGACATTTTCAAGTATGTAATTAGAAAGTGAGAACTAGAATCTGATTGGTTGCTATGGGCAACATTTCCACTTTTCCTTTCATGCAGCTTAGTAATGATGGCCAAGTGCAACTCTGGATACAATTTCAAGGGATACAGTTGCCAATGCGGCCCATCCCAGATTGATAATGATACATCCGCCAGCTGAATGGTGACTGTTTCATTGGCAGAAATAATCGGCACATAGAAAATTACTATTGGGAATAGGTTCCTATTTCCACCCTTTCCCAATAGCAACTGGCTGTGGCAGACTGATGTTAGGGTTAGGCCTAAAGACGGGACAGTTATGGTTAGGTGTGTTAAGGTTAGGGCTTTTAGGTTTAGGCTACAGAACATGGAGCGTTAGGGTTTGGGCTCATGAAGGGGAAGGTTAGGGTTAGGCTTCAGAAAACAAAGGGTTAGGGTAGGGTTAAGGGTATGGCTAGGATGTAAGTGCTCACCTGTTGGCGAATTCCTGTTTGCAACTCCAGGAGTCGTAGCACCACCAATGTCCAAAATGGAGACTGATATCAATTGCTACCAGTCACCATTCAACTGCCGCAAGATGGTGTGTTGCAAAACAGACCATTGTACCAGCAAGCCCCATCACTCATTATCCCAATGTCAATAAAGTGTCATTGTAAACACATAAAAATGGCAAAACTTTTCTTCAAACAAATATTTATCATTTCATTATCATTATTCTTTCTTTCACCAGCATTAGTTTTCACATTTAATGATGTCATTTTGCATTCACCAGTTTATAAATGTGGAGTGCAAAACACATGGACAGCAATATAAATGGCAGGTTACCTCTACCACAGATAACAGGACAGGCAGCAGGGGACAGCCATCCAGAAGCCAATGCTCTGACACAGGTGACAGACCGCCGCCATGACACCCTTCTGCCAGGTACAGACAGGTCTACTCCATTCCCCATAGCGGCCCCCTGCTTACTCTTATCTCTTAATTTTCTCTTCCTCAGGGCAATTGATTGTGCAGCTGGTGGAGCAGAGCACCGGAGGGGTGACGCCTCCGCCATGTTTGAACGCTAGAGCGCACAACGCACCGCGGCCACGTGACGTGCGGCCATTCCAGCCGGCGTCAGGTTACTCGGCTGCGGCTCTGGACATGGCTCCGGCTCTGCGGCTCTCCTATAGGAACTCGCGTCTCTGGCGCACCATAGTCCTTCAGCTGCAGCTCCAGCAGCAAGACGGCCTGTACTGCGATGTCACCCTGCAGGGAGGTGGTGGTGGAGAAGGCCTCCATGTCCACTCATGTGTCATCGCTGCCTGCTGCCCATATCTGGCAGGTCTCCTTGCAGGCTCTCAGGAAAACGCAGCTGGGCTTCAACGGTCATGCTTTAGACGTGTGCTGCCCATCCCAGAGGTCTCCAGCCACTACTTACTGCCCCTGGTCCGGTACATGTACACCGCAGAGCTGGAGGTCGCCCCAGCAGATGTCCCTGGTGTCCTCAAAGCAGCTAAGAAGTTACAGATCCCGGATCTGGAGGCACTAAAGCTGGAGAGGGGCAGGTTGGTGAAGACTGATTCTGGAACTAAGTTAAACAGAGACTGTCTTGGAGGTAAGAAACATGTCCAGTATGCAGTGACTCATGTAAAGAACCATGGACTGGGGCTGATTATTCAAAAAAATAAAGTAATAAATGAACCAAGTGGTCCTAATAAGCAAGAGGTGGAGCCCTGCAGCCGGGATGCGCAAGAGGTGGAGCCCCGCAGCCGGGATGCGCAAGAGGTGGAGCCCCGCAGCCGGGATGCGCAAGAGGTGGAGCCCTGCAGCCGGGATGCGCAAGAGGTGGAGCCCTGCAGCTGGGATGCGCAAGAGGTGGAGCCCTGCAGCCGGGCTGCGCAAGAGGTGGCGCCCTGTAGCAGAGATGCCCAGGAGGTGGAGCCCTGTGATCACGATGCACAGGAGGTGGAACCCTGCAGCCTGGATACACAGGAGGTGGAACCCTGCAGCCTGGATACACAGGAGGTGGAACCCTGCAGCCTGGATACGCAAGAGGTGGAGCCCTGTGATCAAGATGCCCAGGAGGTGGAACCCTGCAGCCGGGATGCCCAGGAGGTGGAACCCTGCAGCTGGGATGCCCAGGAGGTGGAACCCTTCAGCTGGGATGCCCAGGAGGTGGAGCCCAACAGCCAGGATGCGCAGAAGGTGAACCTGTGCAGCCAAGGTACGCATGATCTGGAATCTGGCAACCAAGATATGCAGAATGTGGTAACTAGCCAGGATCCAGCAGAGAAACCAAATATCTCATCTAGTACCTTAAACGTCCAGAACAGTCCTGGCACATCTGATAAAGTAAACGGATGCAATCCAAAAATATTACAAGATCAAAACACAGAACTTATTGCAGGTGCAAAATCTGAAAGCTATTATGTGAAATCAGGAAAAGCATCGCATAAAAGAATACGATTAGACAGAGGAAGAAGCCAGATACCTGCAGATTCTGAGATTTCAAAGCCTAAGGGTCAACTCAGAAGAAGCAAAGCTATTTCCGCATCAACCTCAGTGAAGTTTGAAAGAAAGTATGAAAGCGCAAAGTCCAGCACTTCTCCCATGACGATTGGATCAAGTAACAGTGAAATATCATATTTACAGTGTGACGATGGTCAGTTTCAGGAGCATCCTGTGCATCATGACCTGAAGATTTTAGAACCAGTAAGACACCAACAACAATCAGATGCAACAGCAGGAGAGAAACATGAGCATCTGAAGGGTTTGGTGGACTGTACATCAAGTTCAGTGAAAATAAAAACTCTGTACGAGGGGGAAGGCACCGATGGCTCTCAGTGCATTAACTATGAGATGACGGAACTTACAGTATGTTCTCCAGCTGTAAGAGGTGTAAAGGAGACATGCTTTGATCTAATGACACAGGAGACAAAAAACACTGTGGAGCAGATATCATCTGCTAGCCATAGTAAATCAGAACCTGGTATGGATTATCTTATTGACGAGAATATGAATGAATCCACTAACGAATCTTGTGGTTATGGAGTGGAGAAGGTGAAACTGAAAAAATCCAGAAATGGTCTGAGCTGGGAAGTTGTGAAAGAGGTAGGACCCACTTGTATGCAGTCCTCTGAAGGCAAAGACCAACAGTTGATCGTGTTGGAGCAGCTTCAACAGCAGATACTGAATTTACCATCTCCCATGTCTCCAGCTCTGGATGTGGGGGGGTTCAGTCCTTTTCCATTCATGGGGGAGAGTGTATGGCCTGACCTGTCCGCAGAATCGGACACAGATGTTGATGTTCTTGGATAACACTATAAATTTGTCATTTTGAAAATATTGGCATTGTTACAAAAGAATATAGCATTAAAAGAGGTATATATGCAAATCATTTTTTTATGTCAATGTCATTACTTGGAATAAATGATATTCCATAAACTTTAGTAAGCGTGTGTGCTAAGCCATGTTTGGTGGTGTAAGCAGAATGAAGAGTCGCCATAGTCCACAAGAACGCCCCCTAGGGACTGGGCACATAAGCTGGTTAGTACTTGTGACTTCTAGATGGGTATTACAACGCCAGAAGCTCCCCAGAATTTCTATGTGACATAAGGGCAGATCGTCATGTAGATTTCCCAGCGGGCTAGCCTCGTATCACATAAAATCCCTTTAACTAAAATATGTGACTGGAACTAATTAAAAAAATAAGCATCTGACAGTAAAGACAGATCTGTAAGCAGCCATTGACACTAAAGTCTAAGGGCCAGATTTACTAAGCTGCGGGTTTGGAAAAGTGTAGATGTTGCCCATAGCAACCCATCAGCTTTTAGCTTTCATTCTCTATTATGTAAAAAAAAAAAAAGTGAGAGCTAGAATTTGGTTGCTATAGGCAACATTTCCACTTTTCCAAACCCGCAGCTTGGTAAATCTGACCCTAAATGTAAACAAACCACCCCAATTCTCCTAATCAGTGTCTGTCACATGACCTGAACGCCACAGAGGAAGCCATTTTGTAATTGCACCCAAAGTTCATGAATTTTCCAGACACACATCCCCCCCCCCCACAAAACTC
>WWET01000970.1:454319-473983 GCA_011038615.1 Limnodynastes dumerilii
CCCCCCCCAATAATTTTCTAGTTGGATAAAAGTCCAAAAATGATGGCATATATCTCATGCTTTCACAGCTTTGTACAACTCAGGGAGAATGTTTTAAATTAATTATCGATAATTACCTGGGACAAATTGAAAACAAACGTCTATTGATCTTAAAACTGCCTGTGAACTGAAAAATTAAATTCAACTAAGCGCAAAATTGAGAAGACCATAACGGACCTGATCAAGAGATTTTGTGCAGCAGAGTTCTGATAGCAGCAATCGGCACGCTATTGAAACACGTAACTGGTTGTATATAGGAGACACACACGGGTGTAATTCAGCAGCCTATATACAAGTTTGCATATTAGTTTGTAAGCTCAAAGAACAAAACCCAGGTCCATCGCTCCATACCAAACATTACATAACACAATGGGCCCGATTGAATTGAACGTGAAGTCCGTGTTATTTTGGTTGCGATGCTAATTGCGTTTATAACCGGCTATTATGGTAGCCAAAATTCGTAGATTTTAATAAGCACCCCTATATATAAAAAATCTGCTATATAAATTCAGCTTTGCAACCAAAATAATGCAGGCTTTTGCAATCAATTGAATGGGGCCCCTAGTGTCAGCACACCTTTTTATGTATGTTTTGAGACATAGGGGTTGATCCAGACCTACAGCCGCCACACTAGTTATGGCGGACGTATGCATAAGAACGGCGGTTCTGCGCATGCGCCGGGCAGATGTTGCCCGGCATAGTTAGGGAAACCCGATCCTTAGGATCGGACGTCCCTAACTGTTGCGTAGTTATTGCGAGGCGAGCGTTCCTCGCCGCAACTACGTAACCGTTATGGAAGGAAGGCGGGGGAAGGTTAGGCCAGTTACGACCCTGTGACCGGTGTAATTACCTACTGTTACGCCAGCTGAAGTTAAGGTAGCCTTCAGCCCGCGTAACAGTGAGTAATTACACCGGCCACAGGGGGAGTGCTCCAGAGCTATGGGCCAGCGTAGCTCTGGATCAAGTCCATAGTGTTATATAATGTTTGTTTGGAACGCCGGAACTGTTGTTTGTTCCTTGTATTTACACAGTGGTTACTTGTGGTCCTTGGCTGCACCCGTTCCATGCATATATACACTTCCACACGTTTCACATATTTGACTAGAAGTGTGTTCACTTGTTTCATTAACATTTACAAAATGGCTGAATGTATGTAACGTCATTAGTATTAATAATATTGTCTTTCTATAAGCTTCTCTTGAAACATAAAACTTTTCTGGGAGTATAATGCTGTTTCCAGGCTCTCATCCTTCTTGTCTACGCCACTCGGAGATCAAACCATAGACAGGTAATTTATTGCATATAAAACAAGTTCACCTATGTTACCTTCATTTGCATTTGAAAATTGATTTTAGTCACTTTGGGGATTTAGGACAGTCTTTCTCCTGTTTTATTTTTGTAAAGCTGTAACCCCGCAGTGTGATAAAAATAATAACTTGCCCAGAAAAACAAGTAAGACGTGGATTTTTGTGATGATGCGATAAACATTTTCAAGCAAACCCATTCCTAGAGCACCCACTAAGAAGGGATTTGTGACAGTGGTAGGGGGTTACCAGCTGCAATCGCTCAAATAATTAACTTGACCAATTTCATGAGATGCTTCAATTGTGTGCAATGATTACAAACAAATACATAATAACATACATAACGTACAAAAGTAATACTGTGAAAAATGTTGGACAGTAAAAAAAAACCACTTTATTCAAACAGTAAAGCATATATTGATTGATTATGATGTAAACTTTCTGACTTGACCCTTGGTGTTGGGCTGGATCCAGACTTGAAATTAAGGTCTGGATTCACAGTTACGTAGTTTTCATCTTACGTACGTTGTTTTAAGAACTGAGCTACTATGCATGTTGCATGTGTAGTAGCTTATTTATGCTACCGTTTCTGTACGTGGATTGCGTAAGCACGGTCTAAAGACCACAAAAACTAAAGCTTTAGCGGGCGAAAAGGAAGCACAGCCCTAACAGAACAAAGTTACGTCCGATTGTTTATACGCTAGGGTTACTATAGTAACCTTAGCGCAACATCTGGAAGTCAGGTCACTTACGCACCTTGAGTGCGTAAGTGACCGGGCATTCTTATATCTAAATCCGGTCCCATATTTGGAAGAGGGAAGTTTTTCACTCTCTTATAAGCAGAACTCTAAGAATGGTGGACCGGATCCACAAACATGCACCTTCCAAATGTTACGATAGTGTTACGATGGTAACAATAGTGTAGCAAGTATCGTACGTATCGCCTCCGCCCTCCCTCCCACACTTGAGCGGATCAGCGGTTGTATGGACCATTGATCTGCACAATTTACTTATGGCAGCGTTTGAGTTGCCTGAACGAGGGGGTATTCACTCCTCTCTCTCTGTCGGACAGAGCCCCGCACGTGCGGAAAGCATGAGGGGGTCTTGATCTGGCCCGGTATTGGGAAGTAAAGCCATATATACTTCTATTACTTAAGCAGAGCACACACTGGGGACTCTTCTGCCAATAACTGCGCAGATCATAGTATTGAACGCCAGTTTCACCAGACATCTTAGCAGTGTGTACTGCCCCAATGATGCTGCAAATAATCGTTTGATTTGGGAGCTCCTAATTTTTGTGATTAGTGATGGAACAATATCTTCTGCTTTCTTCCAGTGTGTTCTGTGTCCTAGGCTGTCAGCAGCGATTGTTGTACTTTCTCTTCTAGGTCTGTGTTTCGGCAGGATCACTTACTAAATGAACCATCTTTAGAGAACTGCATTATGGGAGCAAACAAAGAACAATCCTGCGGGGGGATCATTTCAATGTGAACTCTTCAACATCTTGTACAGAATTGTTAGCTAAACCAGTAACGATATCGGATCGTCCCTGAAACGTCCCAGTGTGTGCCCAGCCTTAGTTATATCTAACAGTGATGAATCCTTTCAATGCATTATTGATTGAGCCCTGTTGGTGTGCGTTCAGAGCTTACCTTGTCCTGAATTCTCAGTCAGTGTTAGGAGATATAACAAAGTATTCATATAAACACTGGTCAAAGATATGGGTTTAGTTATTGTGTGATGTGGGTACCAGTCTGGCTGGACCTATTGCGACAATAATACAGGACAGGATTCACACATCCGTTTTCTACTTTTTACGTGCGTATTTTTAGGTACGGTTGAACTGCGCATGCATAGTAACCATTTTTACGCAATCTACATTGGATTTAGGCACGGAAGACCATCATGTCCGGATTTCTAAATTGGACCTAGTGACGTATGTACGGAGGGGCATAGCTGAATTGCGTACGTGCTTAGTTTAGTGAAAGTGGATGGGGGGCATTTAAATGGACTAATATGGGCGCGGTTAGTCAAGTACGAAAAAAAAATTCACACAACTACACACGTAGAGTTAAGGTTGCCCTATGGATGCGTAAGTCACCAAAAACGCCTGTGTAAGGGGTGTGTCATGGGTGTTGCCTTGCCACATACATGCGTATATTTGCGTACTTTATACACACACATCTGTTAATACGGCACACCGTCGTCAGCTCGATGGCGGCTGTATCATTGTCAAAAAGCTTGCTAAATAGAAAATTTCTGTTGGAAACGGGTACATCTTTAGAATGGTCTCCAGTGGTGATAGGCTAAGGTTAGGGCTTAAGGGGAAGGTTAGGGTTAGTCTTCTGGGAATGGATGGTTATGGTTAGAGCTCAAGAAGGAACAGTTTAGGGGAAGGGGAAGGTTATGGTTAGTCTGCGAGAACAGGAGGGTTGGCATTAGCATTAAACACTAACCTATTGGCGGAGAAATCTTTGCGTCTCCGGGAATCGTAGCACTGCCGCTTTTTAAATTCCGTACGATGGTCTGTCGCAAAATACACCATTGTACCGGCAAACCACACCTTGGACCAGATTTACTAAACTGCGGGTTTAGAAAAATGGTGATGTTGCCCATGGCGACCAATCAGATTCTAGCTCTCACATTTCTATTACATACCAGAGAATTAGTCAGTCTGACCCCTTATGTATTCTAGCTATTCGTGATCACTTCTTTAAACCAGCCAATCTGTTTTTCACACAAGCTAGTTTTTGTACCTTTTTTTTATACACACTATAAAATAATCACTTGTTAATTACTGTATATTGTGTGTATAATGTTTAAAACTTCCAAGAAAGAGGGTTAATATTGCCTATTAGGGGTCTTGGACGCGGGATTGTCAGAGAACCCGTGTGAGTCAGGACTGCAGATGGGTGAGATCTTCTTCACTTACTGAATCTGACGACCCTGCTGTTGCCAAAGGGAAAACCAGGTTTGGAGAAGAAGAGCCCTGAATCAGTAAAATCAGGGTAATAAGTAAAAAATAAGACAAGAAACTGAAGCACTTCAATGAGATTGCCTGGATAACTAAGGCTTTCTTAGTCCAACTGTAACTCAGTTTATCCTTATTCCATAGGTGCTTAGAATTAGAGCAGAATGATTGAGAAAAATCCAACAAAACGTATATACAGGAAAGACTGTCGGAAAGTGGCAATTTTTCTTTATTGTCTGTTTATTGTTCACTTGGCGTAACAGACAACAGTTAAAACGTACCACTTAATGTCACTCATCAGTCGAGTAGGTATGTACGTGCCTTTAGCTGTCGTGATTTGATGGATAATAAAGAAAGGATCCAGTGCAAAGTCAAACAGACAATTTTCAGCCCTGCTTATTAAAGTAAGAGGAACAGATTGGAGTGTCTAGTCTGACAGAGCAGTCTGGGTAAGTGCTGAACTTTTCTTGTCCTTCCATTATAAGTACAGCACCGCTCATGGCTGCTCCTACGTATGATGTCAAGAGCAATGTGGTGGCTCAACAAGCGTGGAAATAGTCTCTGCGTCCCAGCGCTGGGATCATGAGTTCAACTCAAAGTACTGCTTAACTATCGGGAGGTTAAAGTGGAAATTTAAAAGGGATTGGAATTTGCTAGTAAGAGAAGTAGTTTATGAGCAGGAAAGTAAGAGTGAACTAGGTGGAAAGTTACACCCGAGCTAAACCATGTTAAATTTGAGGGAGGGTCAAATAAATGTTTTTTTTACATGCAGGGAGAATATTTAGCTTTTGCTCATTGCACACAGATACTGACCAGCTTTACTCAACTCTAAGGGCTAGAGGAAAAGTGGAGATGTTGCCCATAGCAACCATTTAAATTCCACCTGACATTCTTTAGTATGTAATAGGAAAGTCAGAGCTAGAATCTGATTGGTTGATATGGGCAACACCTCCACTTTTTCTTCTCCGCAGCTTAGTAAATCTAGCCCTAATATTATTTACACCATTAAGTCATTTGTCTCTACTGCAATTTAACAAGGTCTTGCCCATGTGTAAATTTCCACCTGATTTTCAGGTTTTTTTTTCTGGATTAGGTCACATTTTGGTAAGGAAAGTATTACAGGTGTTAGCTGGCCATTGATTTGCACGTCTACTCTCTCTAGTCAATTAGAAATGTTCAAAGAACAAAGTATAATTACATTATTGGGAATTACATCAGGGCAGATAGTTTGGGGTAGTCAGTCAATACAGCTCCAAATTCATGTTGCATTCCCACGACCATGTGGTGCAGTAAACATACTTAGGTCTTTGGGCTGGATCCAGACTTAAGTAAGTGCTTGAAATGAGTTACTCCTGGGCTAAACCATGTTGATTGCAGGGGGGAGTCAAGTTAATTGTATTCTTTGCATGCAGGGATATATCTTTGAATTGCTTACTGCACACAGATACTGACCAGCTTTACTCTCACACTGTTAGTTAGACTTGGAAACATCACTTCTCAACTCTAATACTGTTTGCAACAGATGAAATGACTCTTCTGCAATCAACATTTCAAAGACTTAAGTCTGGATCCATCCCTTTGATTCAGAAGCCTCTTGCACAATCAAAAGACATGGCAAAATCTATGGAATTTGATCGTAGGGAACAAAATATAGAAGGGAGCAGCTTATGTGCCACTAGGGGGTATTAAATAGCCAGGTTTATGTGTTAAGGTTTTCATATCCAAATTGATTGTGCGTGTGAATGTGTTTCTCAAAAAACATGAATTTACTGTTGGCAGAAGTACCAATTCATCAACAATAGAATAAAAAGTCATTAAGAAAAGTTCCCAAGGTGCTTAGATTTCCCTTAAGTAGTGCTAACTGCTGTAATGGTTTTTACAGGATACATGTAGAACATTACTGGCACATCAGTGTGTGGGGAAACAGCAGAATGCAGATGAGGAACCATGCCTAGAAAGATTGGAGCCCCTAAGTTTTCATGACAAGGAGGACATGGTACAGCTCAGTTTGGTCACTTCAGAATTCCATCCACAATGATTTCAGCCCAGCAAACATAATTCATAGATTGTGTCTCTGTTCGGAGCCACATATCAGCTTAAGGAGAGTCTTTAACCTATCGACTTCTAAAGGGGTGAGCAATCCATTCCACGGTCTCTCAGCCAGCCATGGGATTAATTAAAAAGTCTTTTATGTTAAGGACAACTAAATTGGTTTTCAATTAAAGTATTTCCTGAAGCAGCTTACCAGTTATCACACAAACACATACACCGTTTTCTTTTTAAATATATTTAAGTTACTTTACCCTTGATGAAAACACCATTCATCGCGGACTTGCCTCCTAGGGAAGTATTTCCATTTAAATTAAATACTTTTGTATTTTTTAAACATTTCAGATGTCCTGTTTTGAGAGTTGTGTTTTGCCGAAGGATGATTGTGGAGCTTTGCCTGATTAGAATGTCCATTTTGCTGCTTTTTCATGTATAACCTTTCCTAGAACCATTTATACCCATTTCACACCCAAATCCTGGGTCACCCCCGGAATAATGAACACGGCTTAGAACCATGTTGAAGCTGTTCAAACCTCAGCTACAATCCAGGTAAATCCCTAACTGTAGCCTATCACACTATACCCGTGCCTGCAGAGACAGCCAGTGTTTTCCATCGCCCAACTTACATATTTTTAATGGACCTCGGGTTGAATAACCTGGGTTCCCCTTTTCACACTGCAGCACGGGTTAGGCCATCTTGGGAATAATCCTGGTATCAACCAGGGAAACGGACACAGGGCGATAGACCTGGGTTGAAACATTTACACCGACATCTGACCAGGGTTATTCCTGGTTCCTTAGCTCGGTGTAAGGGGTATTAATGTAGAAGTTATTTTATACACTCACAGGTCTTACCATTGGCGTAGACCTTATGTTTCTATCGGGATGCAGCTTCCGGTATTTTGAAAATGATACAACTTGCTATTGGGAACAGAAACCTATTTCCCCGGTCCCCGGCTGCAGTGGTTGCAGCGGGTATAAGGTTAGGATGCTGTGGGTATGAGGTTAAGGTTAGGCTAGGGAACATGGAGGGTTGGGTTAGGACTGAAGAAGGGAAGATTAGGGTAGGCTACGGGAAATGGAGGGTTAGGAAAGGGTTAAGGGTAAGGATGGGTTAAATCACCTGTTGGCAAATGACTCTTTGTGAGTCGCTTGATGGCCGCTTTCTCAAATGCGCACTGCCAACACCTTCCAGCAATCTAGATTCAACTGCCATACAATGGTGTTTCAGAAGAAAAGTTAATTGTAACAGAAAACCTCATCCGTTTCTATCATCTAATCGAGGCATAAGCAATCGATATCCCAGCCAGTTCACAACAGACTGGGAGAGAACGTCCTGCTACCTTTTTACCCCATCCCCAACTGGTGGCTCCCTCCCAACCTTTCACTGCGCTCTATGCCCTCCTCCCCGATCTGCCAAGGTTGACACCTCGCATTTTGTCTTGCGTTCTGTGCTTGCTTCACTTTATTGTATTTTTGTGATATTTTTTTATTTATATTGTTTTTTATAATGTACTATGCTGTCCATTCCTGCCCTGTATGTCTGTTCTGTATTTTGTATGGTGTTTCGGACACTTTGTGGCACCCTATAAACGATAATAACATAGGAAGATACATATAACTATTCTGTATATATACCCCATTAAGTACAAATACCTTTAAGGACAGCAAGACAACATGCTATGGCCCCCTGCCTTTATGCCAAGCAATCATACAACCTAATTCAACCAATCACATAATATAGAAAGCAATACATGTGTATTGCAGCTAATTATAACAAACTGAATTCTCAGTAGTTTTTATCTTGGCTTTTAAAACTGTTAATTATAGTGTGATACATTAGATTACTATTCCATTGTTACCTTACATTCACACATCCGGAAGGCACAGTGCAAGGTTAAAAGCAACAATCATGATCATAATTAAATTCAGTTAGGCCAAGAATAAAAAAATACAATTCCTGCATATAAGGAGCACAATATGGTATTTATATTTTATCATTAATTATATCCACACTAAGAGGTCAAGGTTCTAAACACGTTGCTATAAAAATGTGGTGAGATAATTCAATAAAATTATTACAGAAAAGCACCTATAATGCTAAATGGCTCATTGTCACAAGATACAGACTATTAGGTAAAAGGCCGTCTATTCCATGTCCCTCATTTATTAACAATTATTCAGATAAATGCAGTATTTTCTGTCAAAATAAAATTGGCCAAATAACAAAATTAAAATCAACACCCACAAAAAACAAACAAACTGAAATATAAAGCGGGAGGAAGATTGTATTGTGCTAGGATAAATCGCCCAGATCCAGATGTATTCTTTACGTGCGTGCGAGGGTCCGTAGTCACGCAACCGTAAAGTGGAGTGTACGCCACCACCACCACCGCTATCGGTAGTAAATCTGGCTACCTTAACTTTTACTACTAGGCTGCCTCCGTACAGATGTAGATCTAGTCGTAACAGGGCTTCTCCGCCCCCGACACCTCATTTAAATGGCTATCCCCGCCTGTACGGCGAAGATATGTATGGCCATCATAAATGAAGGGTTGGCCCCTTCCTCATATCTACAGACGTACTTAACTTAGGTACGTCTGTAGGTACGCTATCGGAGCATCTGGTGCACACATGCGGAGATGTTCCGAGACAGGAGACTTAAACAAATGACTTGCGTAAATCCCCTGTCGTACTTAGTTCTGGATCCGGCCCAATGAGGGTAAGGGTAAGCGCTAGGTGCACTTCTGAGATGTTGGTAAAAGAAATCTCACTCTAAACAACACAGAAAGCCGATAAGCGTAAAGTTCATGGACAAGCTTGAATCCACAATGTTCCTCATTGCAGGGGATTGGGGAGTGCAGACAAATCAATCTGCAAATCGATATGATGTATAACTATTACCAGATCTCTCTTGGCCCATCCAAGCCTACGTTTGTGGGTCCTGTAGCCCAACATCATAATTCTAATCAGTAAAACAAAAACACACCGAAGAGCCGCACCAAGCTTCTAATTACGGCTGACCTGACAGGTTAAGGGTGCGGCAAATCAGTCAAAATAGGAGCTACCTAAAATGTACAAGTGCACCTATTCGACCGTTTTATCGGTAGGTAAGTGAAACCACTAAACCGCACACAACTAACTATAATCGTAGCCGTGGCAGAAACAAAAGTCATACATTTCATTTCAACATCATAAAAATGTTATGCACACATAAGCAAGGCGAAATATCCTAATACACAAAACGTACAAGAACATCAATAACAAATAAGTTGCACTCCATCAGAAAAACTACAAGGAGGTTTAAATCTTACCCAACCTATCCAGGAGGACTTGATACCTCCAGTGCACTGCAGATCAAGATTCAGGAAACCTTAATCCGCGGTACACTGGAGGAATGAGCAAGTTTGGAGGTATATGGAGGTTTACTTAATAGGAGACAGTAAGGGAGGGATAGCCACGGACCCAAAAGGACAAAGTGTGGCCGTGAGGCTACTAGGCTGTAATTAGGGCAAGACCTGGATAGATTAACGTAAGATTTAAACCTCCTTGTAGTTTTTCTGATGGGGTACCGATATTTGTTATTGATGTTCCTGGACGTTTTTTTGTATTATGATATTTCACCTTGCTTATCTGTGTATATTTATTATTTATTATAAGTTTTTAGATTATGCAGCGCTTTACAGAGAATATTTAACATTCACATCAGTCCCTGCCCGATTGGAGCTACATTCTGTGTATACACACAAAGAACATTAATCTATAAGGATGTTTTTAGAGTGTGGGAGGAAACCGGAGCATCTGGAGGAAACCCATGCAGACACGGGGAGAACATACGAATTCTACACAGAGAAGGCCTAGTCTGGGAATCGAACTCATGATCTCAGCGCTGTGAAAACACAAGTGCCACTCACTGAGGCACCGAGCTTCCCTATAAATTTGAATGATGTTGAAATAAAATGTATGACTTTTATTCCTGCAACTGCTCTGATTATATATAGGTGTGTGCTCATTAGTCACTCTTGCTACCACCTACCGGTAAAATGGTGGAGTAGATACGCTTGTGCGTTTTTGGTAATCAGTGAAACATCCACTTGTGAAATATTTAGTGTTCTCTAGTGTCTTTATTTCAGCTATTTCAAATGCATTTGCTTCTATAAAATTAAGCATTAAGTTCTTTGATTGGAAATGTAATGGGTAACGGGACGGGGTTGTTGGAAAACCAAAGCCTGTTGTACATTTCTCAGATACAGCAATTACATCCAGAAAAGGGAAATGATCTGGGAGCAAGATGACTGATTGCTTTCCTTGTAATCATAACAGGGGCTTAATGGTCATTTGGTTGGCTATTTCATTGTCCTTTATTACTGCAGAATGCAGATAAATCAAAAACACCTGATAATTAAAGAGCCAAGCCGAAGGTCTGCCGGTAATCTAATCTATGAAATACAGTTTGCAGCAATGGAGACAAGTAAAGACAAGTATTGTACGTAAAGAAGGATATGAAAATGGCATTGAGATGGCGTCTGGGTGAACAGAAGTGAGGGAAATGTGATTTCATCCTGCTGACCTCTGATATAGCCATTGATGCTTCTAAATATGATTACCTACAAAAAACTAAGGCTAGGAAAGGAAAAGTGGACATGTTGCCCGTAGCAACCAATCAGATTCTAGCTCTCATTTTCCAATTACATACTAGAGATTGTCAGCTAGAATCTAATTGGTTACTATGGGCAACGTCTCCACTTTTCCTTTTCCGTAGTTTAGTAAATCTGGACCGGATTCACAGATCTGGTGTGAGTTAGGTGCGAACAGACAATTATGAGTGCCATAGGGCAACCTTATTTATCCGTGCAATGTCCGCACGGACATTACAGTTACCCGCCTCCCCCCCTCTCTTCGTAGGGGAATTCCCGATAGAACCCTCGTGTACGTGGATTCCAGACACAACCTTTGGTGTAGGGGGAATCCGCACAGAGCCCTTGGCATAGGGGAATTCCTGATAGACCCCTCAACGTAGGGGGATTCCATACAGAGCCTGGTGTATGGGGGATCCGCATTGAGCCCTTGGCGTAGGGGGGTTTCAGACAGAACCGTTGGTGTACGAAACACTTAAGGGAGAATCCGCACGGAACCCTTGGCTTAGGTGGATTCTGGAAAGGACCCTTAGTGCATTGTAATTCTGGGCAGAACCTTCAGCCTAGGGCGATTCCCTGCAAAGTACCAGACTTAGAGGCAATAAGAATGAGAACTATATGATAGTGAAGGGGAAGTTCTGTACAGATATGTTAATGGTATAAGTAAGTGGAATTATGTAAATGCTGAACACAGCCTATAGGGAATCCCATATGCAGAACGCAGCCAAATCTCACCAGAGAAGATAATTTCTAAATGCACAAAAGGAACTATTTTCACATATTTCAATTACCATTAAAATTAAATTAAATGGAAATAAATTAGCTTTTTAACAAAGTATAATTCGGGAAGTGGAAATGTGCCGGCAGTAAGCCCACTCACATATGCTCCAAACGTCTGGGACCAGGCACTTTATGTTCTCCTCCGTTTAAATCTTGCATCTTGTTTTGTTACAGCACCATTGTGTATTCCTAGGAAATAACTGAAACCAGACTTGTGCACGAGGTACAGTATGTAGGAAGTCCCTGCAGATCCTCCACTAAGAGTGCCAAGAAACCTCCAGCTGGTTATGTTCAATGATTGGCAGCACCGGAGCCTAGCAAGCGCGTTCTCATCTCCATATTTTCACATTTTTTTCCCTGAATCTGGAATTTGCAGGTGTCAAAGATAAAATAACCAGGACAGACAGCTCTTACTTGTCTGATGGATGATGTGATTGGCATACTTACCCATAGTTTTTTGGAAGCGCCGTGGTTTATTACTGTTAGTAACCTCTCCGGGGACTTTTAGCCTTAGGGTTAGGCTCTGGGGAAGGGATGGTCAGGGTTAGGGCCATGGAAGGAGGGGTTAGGGTCAGGCTGCAGGGAAGGGAGACTTAGAGTTAGGATGTGGGGAAGGGGGGGGTTAGGGTCAGGCTACAGGGAAGGTAGATTTAGGATGAGGGGAAGGTAGGCTTGGGGTCAGGCTGCAGGGAAGGGAGACTTATGGTTAGGCTGTGGGGAAGGGAGGGTTAGGGTTATAGAAGGGGAGGGTTAGGGTATGTATTAGGGAGAGGGTTGGGGATAGATTCCTTACTTTCCTTTTCGGAGCAGCATGTTCGATGCTCCAGGGATCAACTGCTGTGTCTCTTTGAGGCAAAAGCAATCGTTTTCCCAGCCAGTTCGAAACTGCCTAGGAGAGAATAACCCTATATACTCCTCTGTGACTTTCTAAATTACCTAAGCCCCAAAGTAATCAACACTCGAGTTCTCAACACTCAGTTGTCTAATACCTCTTTCACAGCGCCCTATAAACTCGGGTTATTGGCAGGGCAAGCCGACACAACCTGGGTCGAGGCGCAGTGTGAAAGAGTCCGGGTGCCTCTACCCGGGTCGAATGACCCGTGAATCGGACCTGGGACAAAAGAAGGGTTATTCCTGGGTCCCAGGTAGGGGCACAGTGTGAAAGGTGCTACCCAGTTTTTTCAACCCAGGTAGCACAGAAACTACTTGATTAGTTGTTTACTAGTGCCCTCGCAGCAAGTGTTGCCAGAGCCGTTGTAAACATATTACACAGTGTACTACTGCCAGGGCAGACCCGGGTCACCCCTGCAATGTAAAACAAGGTCTGTGACCTTAGGATCATATGGTGACATGGCAATATCCTGGGTTCACAGACCCGGGATATTTTGCGGGGGCGACGATGTGAAAGGGGTATAACTGATACAACTGCTAGACCATCTACCCAGGACTCAAGGAAGTTGGCAGGGCACAAGCTGATTATTAATATAAGTGTGCCAACAAACAGGAGCATTCACACGTCTGTCTGGATGCAGTGAACCTGCCATTACAGATTGGAACACACGTCTGTTTACACAACACAAGAGACTCCATACGTGCACACAGACAGAATGGTCTGCTAGACCACAGCGGCGTTAAATAGCAATAACAGATAATGACATGGACACAGATAATGATATCCGGAGATCGG
Source organism: Limnodynastes dumerilii (assembly GCA_011038615.1). Taxonomy (NCBI): domain Eukaryota; kingdom Metazoa; phylum Chordata; class Amphibia; order Anura; family Limnodynastidae; genus Limnodynastes; species Limnodynastes dumerilii. Next base: position 467,787 of record WWET01000970.1, read on the forward strand.
TAATGGTTTCTAGAAATCACGTTCCTCTATTATATTGGCCTTGATGAGTTTCCTTGACAATGCTCTTATACCAGTACAACAGCTGTGTTATGCAGTGACAATAAACCAACCTAGAGGGGTTTGAAGCTCCCAGCAGGAGGATCCAGGACGGTTGAGAAAGCAGAACACTCTTCTGTCTCTGAGCAGATCCCCCCCCCCTTCCCTGCTTACCACCTGCATATCGCTTGTTTTGTGCAAGCAAACTTTTGCAACAACAACCGTCCCAAGGTGCTTCCTGTTCCTCTAATCATCGCCTAACTGTTTCCATCTGGAGCCCACAAGTGTCTTTAGGGCCTGGTAGATTCCATTTAATCATTGCAGCTCACACTGGCGTGCAGAACGTGCATATCACACAGATCATGCTGTAGGGCAGCGTGCAGCCTTTTATTTCTATCCTTTATTTTGTTAATGTACGCTTGAAAGGGTTGTCGCTACGTGATGCCAAACTCAGGATCATTAGCATGTCTTCTCGTTCCCTGTCACTGCAACTCTTAGGCTGCCAGAAGTATCCACGGCCTGTGATGCCTGTACTACTGGCCATTTAAATCCCTCCGTCACGTGTTTACAAAGCGATGCTCCGTGGTCAGTCACCAGCTGTGCGAGAGGTTTCCTGTTATTGGCCGATTTCTAACATATCAATACAAACATTCACATATTAAGGGGGAATAGTAAGCAGGCAGACAAAATGCAAAGAAAATAATATGTAACTGGCGCCAAAGTGAAAAATAAAATAAAAATAAAAATAGTGTATAGATAAATCTGACTTTTTGATATTAATCAATAATAACAATTTATTGAATACACAGACATATAAAAATATAAAACATATATTATGTATCCTGGTAGTGACACCCTCATGCAGAACACTACCCTGGCCACAGGTAGAGATGATTAAAACAAAACAAAAACAAAAAAACGAAAAGCAAATAAAATAAGGGGGGGCAAAAAAACCACAAAAATATCAACAACAAAAAACAACAAAATTCCGATGATTTTGAGCTCAAACAGTTCTTGATATATTGCAAATTTAAACATATAGTAGTGCAAATGTGTCCAGCCCAACCGTCCATCTCATTGTAAGTACTTACATTTAGACACATTTGCACTACTATATTTTTAAATTTGCAATATATCAAGAACTGTTTGCGCTCAAAATCATTGGACTTTTGTTGTTTTTTTTATACTTTTTTGGTTTTTTTGCCCCCCTTTTTTTATTTGCTTTTTGTTTTTTTGTTTTTGTTTTGTTTTAATCATCTCTACCTGTGGCCAGGGTAGTGTTCTGCATGAGGGTGTCACTACCAGGATACATAATATTTGTTTTATATTTTTATATGTCTGTGTATTCAATAAATTGTTATTATTGATTAATATCAAGAGGTCAGATTTATCTATACACTATTTTTATTTTTATTTTATTTTTCACTTTGGCGCCAGTTACATATTATTTTGTTGTATTTACCTTCTTTAACAAGCTTCTTACTTGTTTTGTGATAGGCTGCCTTTGCTGTTGTTTACCCTGGCCACAGGTAGAGATGATTAAAACAAAACAAAAACAAAAAAACGAAAAGCAAATAAAAAAAGGGGGGGGCAAAAAAACCACAAGGCGCTGGATTTATTTCCTTTGGAGACAAAATGCAAAGTAATCCCGTGTCTCCTGTGTGTTACCTCTCTGCATTTCAAAGTTTACTAAGCTCTGGAGCACCCGTTCTCAACCATTTTTGGGAAAGTACCAACTGCCCATCATGGAAACATATCAAGTACCACAGCATGTAGACACATACCCACAACCCGTATACATATATTTTGCAGTGGTTAATTGATATATTAATAATGTCCTTGGCCATTTGGTATTGTACCTCCTTACAGCCCTGCCCAGATGCCCTGAGTACCACCTGTCAGGGGTCCAAGTATCACCGGTGGTACTGTCAGGGACTGATTGAGAACTTAAAGTGGCCATGGAAGAAAATCTGTAAGAGGCCACATGTGGGTTGGATCAACTATAGATTGGGAAATGTAATGGGATTATAACAGAATAAAGAGAAATGCTAATATATAATGTGGGTGGGTTATGTAGAGCCAATTAAATACAAGAACAAGTATATAAAAGATATAAAAGAGTTAAAAAATAAATACAACATATACTGAGTAATATTTCATAATACAATAAATTTATAGTGACCACAAATGCAATGCAGAGAGTATCCTTGTGACCACCACCTAATATAGAGAGAATTCTAGTGACCACCACCAAATACAGAGAGCATCTTAGTGACCACAACCAAATAATAAGAGCTTACTAATGACCACCACCAAATAAAGAGAGCATCTTAGTGACCACCACCAAATACAGAGGGCATCCTAGTGACCACCACCAAATACAGAGAGTATCCTAGTGACCACAACCAAATACAGAGAGCATCCTAGTGACCACAACCAAATACAGAGAGCATCCTAGCGACAACCACCAAATAAAAAGAGAATACTAATGACCACCACCAAATAAAGAGAGCATCCTAGTGACAACCACCAAATACAGAGAGTATCCTAGTGACAACCACCAAATAAATACAGCATACTAGTGGCCACCACCTAACACAGTGAATATCCCATTGATTACCACCATATTCAAAGAGCATCCTAGTCACCACCAAGTAAATAGCCAAGATTCATAGGTCAGGATTGCTTTGGTCATAGGCGATCTGGTCTTTTATGTAACTGCTGCACACATCCTGTCAAAATAATGCCAGTACTGACTCTAGTGAATGGGGAGTTGTCCCATATACACCCTGGAACAAGAGTGGAAATGCTTAAGAACTCAGAGGTCTACCCTCAAAGCTCTCATCACAGTGGTAATTGAGTTCTTTGCGCATTTGCAAAATGTGATTGTTTTCCCCTATCTGTAAGTGAAAAACCACCCCATTGCAGAAGCTTGGATCCAGTTCAATATGCTAAATAGTCTCTGGACACTTTTCTATTCATGATCTGCTATTCTGGATTACCATGGCAACTACATGGAAAGAGATAGTGAGAATATTTGGAATGACCTCTCAACCATAACATGCATATATTACAACTGTAGGTTTATTTTTGGCATTCCAATTTTTTTATTTCACAATGAGTAAAGGGAATTATGAACTGGATCCACAACTACATGTGTTGGTAAGTTACGTGCCGATTTCTAAGTGCTGCGCTAATGCGCACGCGTGGTAAATATTTTACGCTGTCTACGTAGCATTTCATTATGTAGATTGCGTGCATGCAGTCTTTTAAGACCGCAAAGAAGAAAAGTATAGATGTTGCCCATGACAACCAGTCAGATTCTGGCTACCATTTTCTAGAAAGTGTTTTGTAAATGAAAGTCTTTATCCGATTGGTTGCCATGGGCAGCATCTCTAGTTTTCCTGTTTTGAAGAACCAATAAATCTTCGCCTTTTTTCTCCCCACTTCTCCCTCATTGGCTCTGGTCCTGTTAGTTCGTCCCACACTCTAGCGCCTCAGACTCAACTTTCTTCTATTTTCCTACCCTCCCTCCTCACAGCCTCAGTTTTCTCCCTGGTTCCTTACCCCGATGAACCCTTTCTCAGCTGCTCTCATTTCCTATTGCACAATATTTTTTTGCTTTGTTTTGTTGTGTTACCCTGTGTGCTTTTTCCTGTGCATCCTACATTTGTCTGTTCTCTATATTAATAATGGACCAGCTTATGGGTGTTTTCCACAGAGGGTTGGAGCCAGACTATTAATACCCCTAAGATGCATGTCTATAAGATTCTTAGCAATATATTTGCCATTGCTGATTTAAACTCTGGGATTTGGACTCCATGTTTTAGTTCCCAGTGAGTCATCATTGACTGTTCTTATAAATAATCTGTATACCTTATTTACTATAGGGTGAAAAAAAGGTATTTTTGATCTAAACACAAGTCACTGCTGGTAATTGATTACCCAGGTCTTGCTGGCCATAGGCTTCCCATGAGGAAGTGCATTAGGCATAAGTTGCAATAGTACTGAGCAATACTTAATCTATTTTCACCCTCTTGGACTGGTGCTAAAAGAAGAAAATAAATGGCTTAATCCTTTAAGTAAAGAATTTTTTACATTTATATGCTTTCCGAAATGTACAAGTGGCAAATGTTTGCAGTGAATAAGCTTTTTGACAGCATTAAGCTGCTACTATGATTACTGATATCTGCAGGAAGTGTCCTGATAAATGGGACGATTTCCCCCCAGAAAAGGTCTTGATATTGACGCCATACACCTTGCCCGCTGGTACCAATAATCCTGGCAGAAGAGGCGGTTGCAGTCTCCGGTCTGATGGCCCGCTTTGCGAAATAGAGACAGCCGAAAAAGTTACTTTTCGTCTGTCTCTGTTTCGAATAGGGGGCCATTTTAGAATTTTTTTTTATGAATGGGTGAGTGTGCCGATTGGCATACTTGCCCATTCATTTTTGCAGGACCCGCCAAAGACCCTGCTGGACTCACTACTGATAGCTCCAGAGAGGTGAGTATCCTCTCCGGGGCATTTTAGTATTAGGGAAGGGGGTTAGGATTAGGCGCTTAGGATAGGAGGGTTAGGGTCAGTCTGCGGGAGGGGAGTCTTAGGGTTAGGCTATAGAGAAGAGGATTAGGGTCAGGCTGCGAGGAAGGGAGGGTTAGGGTCAGGCTGCGGGGAAGGGAGGGTTAGGGTAATGGAAGGGGAGGAATAGGGATAGAATTAGGAGAAGGGTTGGGTTAGTTTAGCCACTTACCCTTTGAAGCACCGTGTATGGTGCTTCAGGGATCGATTGCTATTCCTCTTCGAGGCATAAGCAATCGATATTCCAGCCAGTTCGAAACTGGCTGGGAGAAAACGGCCCTATCGAAATAAGGCCGTTTTTTGCAGGGACCTACACCCCAGAAGAGGGAGGAACTAGTTCAGTTCAGTTAGCTGATTGGCTCTGCTTAAAATATTGGGCGCTAGCCAAAAGATCAAATAATTGTACCAGAGCGTTTCTGGTACGATTATTGCCCATTTGTAAAAAATCCACCACGCCTGCTCACTACAGCGAATATTGGTCCGATCACCTGATAATTAATTGATTTCTCTAGTGTATATCCACTTTGCAGGCTATAGATGCATTGACTGGGCATTCTAATCACAGGTCTCAAAATGGGTGGGGCTTAACTAAAAGGGGTGTGTGGTTACTTATAAGCAGTCATTCGGGGGAGTGGTCTGGGTATTAGGGGCAGGGCTTGTTTTGTCCATTACAAATGTTACATTTTTAAGAAGCGTGAGCATCGTCTGCATGTGTTTTCTGAGGACAAGGTAAAAGACCCCTGTGATGTTCCTTATCCTCCTACATAATACATAAGGTTTATAATGGGTCAAACAGTAACTGCTGGATCTTTGGAATTATTGCAGTAGTGTAAAATCACAAAATGCTTTCAACCTCCTAGTTCTAAGAGGAATTGTAAAACTTTATGCAATAAAGTGGAAATTCATTATATTACAATGATATGGATAACACAAATTGCCCAGATAATATTTGAGACATACTTAGAGGACGGAAAATCCTTCTTTGCTGCAGAGATAAATGTTTTAATGGAAGCAGCACAAACACTTAAGCACCAGACAGCCGAGCACTTCACACAGCGTATAAGGGATCTCCACTGCAATTGTACTCTTTCCTTTTAATACAGGCATACGTTGTGCACAAAACACTGTGTAATAAATAAATGAAAGAGAACCTAAAAGAAATAACTGATACTCTACTAACAACAGACTTTTAAAATGTATGCCTTAAGTGCTTTATGACTACAGAAATGTAATCAATTGCATTCATTATAGGTATGATTCAGGACTGGGCACATACCTACTGGGGCAGTGAGAGTCCCCGATGGCTGTCTTTCCGTAATAGAGACGGCCAAAAGTTATCTCTATTTCGAATAGCAGCCATTTTAGATTTTTTTTTTATGAATGGGTGAGTATGCTAATCGATATACTCACCCATTTATTTCTGTAAGCGACGCTGGACATTTGACGTGAGCGATGAGTAACCTCTCCGAGGACTTTTTAGGAGGAGGGTTAGGGCCGTGGAAGGGGAGGGTTAAGGTTAGGATCAGGCTGCGGGAAAGGGAGGGTTAGGGTCAGGCTGCAGGGAAGGGAGGGTTAGGGTCAGGCT